>APFE030629759.1:0-36389 GCA_000404065.3 Pinus taeda
CGAGCAGCAAATCGCGTTGCTGCAACACGACGAGCAGCGTTGCTGCAACACCTGTTACAGCAACACAGTTTTCTGTTTTTCTGTTTTTTGTGCTGAAACAGAGCAGTTTTAAATTGTGTGTTTGTTTAGGAATTTAGCAGAAAATTCCATCATATCAGAGAGTTGACCTGGGATGTTTTTGGTTAAGGAATTCACCATTAAAATTCCAACAAAACTGATGATGAGCAGACAACACAGTAGCAAGAATTATACACACAAACCTTTCCACGCTAAGCCTGTAACCCATTTCTGCTGCAATTGATCAGTAAATGGCTACACAAATAAATATCTGCAAAAGTTGATGCGTATATATATTTGTAGTCTCACGCAACCAACGTGTAATGAGGAATAGAAACATAAAGGGGATTCGGTCTCTTTGTTTGCATGCATGTTTAATGTGGGGATTGTAGAGGTTTTGCAGGACAAAGAAGTCTTGCATGCAGGTTTGATGCGGTGCTTATTTTGAAGGGTAGAGAAGTCTTGTGGGTGTCAGCTAGACATGAAACGAGGGAAATTCCAGGAAAATATTAACTGAATGGTAAGTCTGTATAAGGTTGCCTCATCACCATTTCCTCACAGTACTATTAAACGAGTAAATGTTAAATTTCAAGAAACACAAGGAAGATAACGAAGTTAGTTTTTCTACACAAACCTGAATATTTATTGAACATTTAATTTTTCCACACAAACGGAATATAAACTAACTACCGTTGCCTATAAGATCGGCACTATGAGCGTTTCTATTAATATACAAAATATTACCTATTCGAAAACCCGTAAAATTAAAGAAAAAATTTAAATGTATGTAATTAAAGTTATAATTTTGTAAATTAAAAAGATAACAAATTTAATTTTAAAATTTTAGTTTATATACATATAATCAAATGATCAGGGATAAAGTTTAATTTGTAAAATTTAAAGTTATAATATACATTCTATCAATCTTGAGTTATTGGGAAGAGGTTTAAAGTTTAATTTCAAAACAGGAAGCTTTTATATACATTCTAGTTTTGCAAATCTGATAGAAAATGCAGATGCCATGTAATATCTCATTCCATATTTTGTTTAATGTTTTTTTACAAATTTTTATTTAGTAAATTTTATAATTAAATCATTTTTAGGTTTGTGTTTTAGTGTTGCAAATGGATTCCAAACACCAAAAGCCTTAAAACTCTTGTCATATTCATACAATTGTAAAAACAAGATGAATAACATAAAGTTTAACAATATATTGTAGAAATAATTTCACTCAAAAAGAAGTTAGTAAAGCTTAACATTTGAATTTGAGTTCTGATTGTTTAATAATTAAAAGAAGAGAATATAACAACTTATTATAGGTTTATAGAGATGTGTTTTTTTAGACATTCCATAATCTGATATGATACAAGGATTCTAAAGAAGTAATTGCACCACATGTTGCAAATGAAACTCAGCAAGAGAAAGAGTAGTAGAGAAAAAATAAGTAAAATTTTTATGATTGCCATTTACTGTGAACAAAATTGCCAATGGGTCAATTGCGAATACATAAATCCATTCTTCCAGGGTATGAGTTTTCTCACCACATAGATTCTTTATTAAAGAATGGTGTCTAGAGCTCAATTGCTCCAAGAGTTTATGAGCCCTATACCAAAACAAACTATATTGAAATATTGAAATGTGAGACAGCTTAGAGATCCAAGCTTTACCCAACCATAAAATCATCTTCCATCAACATGTGCAGTAGGAATTAGTGCCACTTATTCATATAAATGAGTTATAATTGACCCATCACTGATCATTATTTTGCCTTGGAACTTTCCATCTCCCTAACAATCAATATAGTTGATCAATTCATCTGATAATAAACTGTGGAAATGATTACTAGAGGACCAACATGGATGTACACAAAATCCAAACTTCGGTCTGGAGAGAGAGACTTCAACCATTTAGGAAATAAATACAAGTTGTTGGCATTTGGTTTGGAGAGATCCCATACAGGACCATAGAAATTCCGGAAAGAGAGTTGGAGAGATGTAATTGTCTTGTGGGGAGATTTATTAGTTATGGACATAACATATCTATAATACATTTTTCTTTCTATTATTCCAAGAACTTGTCTGCCTCTTCCAAATGGCCAAAATATTATTCTCTACAAAATGTGAGAAATAAATCATAATCAATATTGTCTTTTGTTGTTTGGCCAAAATTGAGTTTGTTCAAAATTGAGTTTGTTCATTCTATGTCACACTGAAAAATTGAAGTTTTAACAACATTGTGGTAGCCAAAATTTAATCTTGGAAAATCTTACCCTGTGGGGAAGTTGCTACTCGAGAGCTCTTTTTGGGTGTAGGAGAGGGCTTTGGCTTAGTCTTTCTCTTATGAGTTAGATCATCAGTTGGATCAGTGGATCATGAACTTGATCCAGCCTTAGGAATAACAACTAGAATAAGAAACCATTAGAACACCACCCCTACCTTGCATTCTATGTCACACACAAAAAAATTACAGTTTTAACAGCATTGTTGGACTATTTTTATGGATTTTTTTTTGTCTATTTTAGTTAAATCCTAATGATAAACCCTACTTATCAGTTTTGAAACCTAAACCGTTCACGGAAAAATGTATTGTCCACGGATTATATTATTCATACAACAATTACACAAAATACAAATTCATGCTGAAGAAAAACTATCAATCAAATGAGGTGAAAACAATGAAGCCATATGGCTACATGTTTTTTGGCTAGTGAATCTTAAGAGATCCAATCATTCTAGAGAATACATTGTAGAAATTGTTTGATCACCCAGTTTAATCAAAACTAATCATGTTACAACACGAGTAAGACAAAGTTCACTTGGAGCGGCCATATCAAAATATATGTAATATGGTTTCAAAAGTTGAAATTGACTAGGTAAATGGACATCTCTAGAAAAAATTGAATATTTGAAAAAGCTCTAAAAGTGGGTTTCGAATATGAAGGTTATGTCATTAAAAAAAAGGCAATAATGATAACAAATAACCAAATGGTAAGTAGAATTTGACGTGTATGGTTGTAGATGATGTGAAAATTTAATAATTAAAAAACCCTCACTAACTTTACGTATAAGCTCACTTATACAAATACATTACTTTACCTACTTTTATAAAACAAGTGATAAACACTTTTACAAAGAAGTTACTTTATAAATGAAAGTTGCATGTAATATATATATATATATAAGCAAAATGTTTTTGATCATGTAGTTTAATCAAAACTAATCATGTTACAACACTAGTAAGGAAAAGTTCATTTGGAGTGGCCATATCAAAATATATATAATATGGTTTGAAAAGTTAAAATTGATTAGCTAAATGGACATCTCTGGAAAAAATTGAACTTGAAGTGGCCATATCCAAATATATATAATATGGTTTCAAAAGTTGAAAATGACTAGCTAAATGGACATCTCTGGAAAAAATTGAATATTTAAAAAAACTGTAAAAATGGGCTTGAAATATGAAGGTTATGTCATTAAAAAAAAAAGGCAATAATGATAAAAAATAACCAAATGGTAAGTACACGTGTATGGTTATAGATGAGGTGAAAATTTAATAATAAAAATATCGTCACTAACTTTACCTATAAGCTCACGTATACAAATAACTACTTTATGAAGTCACCTAGTTTTATAAAACAAGTGATAAACACTTTTACAATGAAGTTAATTTATAAATGAAAGTTGGATGTATATATATATATATATGCAAAATGCACAAAATGCACGTTACATAACTTAAGCTTACAAGAATTGTAAAATGTAACTTGAAAAGAGATTTGACTCAAGACCTCTTACTATATAAAGTAACTTTTAACCAAGTGAGATAGTGCAAAACACATACTAATAGTAGTGGAGTGGAGGACAGGATTGTTGCTGTTGGTGTTGTTGGAACTTTGCCTCAGAGTGCATGCTTACAAAAAAAAATACTTATCCAAAATAAAACATTTTTTTGTAAAAAACAAATAAAAAAATCTAATTCTCAACAACAATGAGGTTAAATATCAATTAACTTGCCTAAAAAATACAAGTTCTCCCTTTATTTTTTTATTTTTTGAGATCACATAGAGCACACTACTAAGAGAATATGTTGTTAAGAAAAATATTTTCAACACTGCTTCTAATTTGCCAGATTTTATAGAGTGCGGGGAAAAGGGAAAATGTAAATTATAAAGAGTATCAAACTAAGAATATACACAGAAAAATGGAAAACTAACTCTATAATTATTATTTTTAAGTATAATTAAATGGTAATCTCATGACATAATGAAAAAAATTGTATCTTGGGAAAATAGACATCTTTATTTATGAAAGGAAAGATGTTATTAACTAAAACCAATTCTCTAGACATAATGGAATAAATTGTTTAGGAAAGAAATGTATGGAAATAATTAATATTAGAAATGGCAACACAAGCTCAAGATAACGATCAACAAAAAGAGTAGCTCTTTGAACATGCTATGATACATGTTCAGGATGATAATTCATTCCATATAAGCCAACCACCTTCAATAACTACTCACACAACTAGATCAAATATCATAGCTCTAGTATTTTATGTGGCTGAAACCCTCAAAGAGGGAAATACTCCACATCCCGAGTCAATGTGGCCGCTAGAGGAAATTTAACTACTGAAAGAGGAAAGAACTTTACATAAGATATTTCTCATGAAATCATTATTAACAGTGACTCCCCATGCTCTTTAAATCGACGTTATGGACCGATTGGGTGTTAAGTCATGGATCAATAGTCATTAATATCGAGGAGGATGTAAGCCTTTAGATTACTTTATGTCTAGAATACATCATGGCCATCAGGTTATGATGCAAATAATGCATAATAAAGAAACATGATTCTACCTAATAGACACATTAGACCAAGTTGAGCATAACTAACTCCTAAATGTCTAACTATCCTAACATAAATTTCTGATTGGAACCTTTAACTTAATAACTACGTGAACTTGTGAAGTTCACTTGAAACATTCTCATGTTCCAATAAGTGTCATAATCCTATAAAAGTAGCGTGTTATGTATTTTGGTTACACGTTGTCGATTTGGTTACAATGAGATTGCAGGTCATTTAGGCCCAAAATGTCCCTCTATTATCAGACTTGCTAATTCACATTCGTGATACCATTTAAAGCAAATTTATGGTATGATCAATAGGAAGAAATCAATAAATATTGGATATTTGACTAAAATATACCACTAAATAACAACTACCAAACATATTTAAATAGCTACGAACCTTATTTAAGGCATCCTAAGTAATGATGGACCCATATTAAGGGTTTGTGCCCTCAAATGGTTTAGTGAACTTAGGAAATGCACCAAAAAAGTGACCGAATGGAAAAAGAAATGAGGCAAACTGGCAACCAAGGGTATGATACCAATGGGGTAACAAGGAATCAAAGAACTCACCATAATGTTAAACATCCCAATGGTGTCCCATGTCTATACCAGGGCGAAACTAGCTCTTGGAAGGTGACATATAATTTGAGAGCTACCATATAATCATAAGGTGGGTCAAGCATGGGTGAATAGTTCCAGGAACCTTCAAGGGTATAATCATATGTGAGTACCAAAGCTCAAATTCCATACTATACACGATTATTTTTGGTGAGTGAATTTAATGAAAGTCACTAAACACCCAAGTTAATTTTGATAGAGTATAAATGATGTA
This sequence comes from Pinus taeda, assembly GCA_000404065.3. NCBI lineage: Eukaryota > Viridiplantae > Streptophyta > Pinopsida > Pinales > Pinaceae > Pinus > Pinus taeda. Next base: position 5,739 of record APFE030629759.1, read on the forward strand.
CAAATGATATAACATGAAGCATCTCTTTCTTAACCTAAGAAATGGAGAGTAGAAACTTGGACTATGGGTATTTATTATACCAGCATTATTCTAGGTTTACTCAATCTCTTATCATATCTTAATGCTTTCTTTAGTTTAAATTATATGCTAGGTGGGTATTATTAGGCCCACATTGTTTTCCATTGGCACTCAAACTTATGTCATTTTAATATACAATATCAATTTGTTTTCTATGTTTCATTAAAATAAAGCATATCATAAGAAACACATCATAAAAATGAACTAACTAAATTTAGTAATGAATAGCACAAAAGTACAGTATTAATTAGATTTTTGCATTAATATAGTACAACAACTAAACTATTTGCGAGCTTGGATAGGTAAGAAACACAAATAAATGGGTAAAACATGTTTATGTCCAATTGTGATTGAAATGATAAAAATAATATTGAATTATATAATTTAATATAATATAAATACATAGTTTTAAATATGAATATGCAATCTTGGGGTTCATTAGTCACCCATAAAGGGTCCAAAGGGAATCTATCCCAAGTGCATGTTATGGATCAACACTATCTATTTTGAATCTTTCATGATGAAGGCATAATGACTTTAATGGAATTGTTTAGCTCTAATATTGTATGCCGAGTTGAATTAAAACTGAATTAAAGAATTTGGCATGAGAAGATAAAAGCTATAAATTAACTAAAGTCTACGAGATGAAACTATTTATATAGAAACATTGGCACACATAATTGAAATCAAGACCATGCTCATGATACAAAAACTAATTTGAAAAGAATAAATGCATGTGTAATTTCCCTCAAAATGTTTTTCTATAGAGATATATTTGCTACACAAAAAATCAAGTTGAATCTATAATGAATTAATTGGCATGGCAAAGCCCCAAAGAGTCTTCTACATTCAATACGACTTATAAAAATGACAATCATGAGGTTTTTTTGTATTCATATTCTAAACTTCTTTCTAAGAAAATATAATGGATTTTTATGTCTTAAGGGATGATACTCTACTTTGACTAAATGCAAGAGCAATTTGTGATCTAAGATGGTAGTACAACTAGATGGAATCAATAGGAGTTTCTAATGCTTCCTTCTAAATTTCTACCTCTAAAACATTTTGTTTTTCTAGATAAAGTTTAAATGTAAAGGTTGTGTGAAGTAATAAATTCAGTATAACATTTGTTCTTTGTTGGGAATGATTGAGTGTAGTTTCCTATGATTCATAGAAGAGATCAAAATTTGTTCCCACAGATGAATTATATTCACTAGAATTTAAAACAACTAATGTTCATTTCCAAGCCCCAAGGGTTAGCTCAAATATTTGAGTCCTCGTTGTTAAGTACCTCCCCGATCGGGAGGTCACACGAGCAATTCTCCTTGATGCCCTTGGGGTTAGGCCCTACTAGTCTCGCTGACGGGCTTTAAAAGATTCCCTTCGGGGTTGATCTCCCCAAATTTTTCCAAGGTAAAAAAAACTAATGTTCATGTCCAAGGCATTGATAATATGGCTATTCATTCCATCACAACCATGATAATATATTACTATTATTCAAAAACACAATTAGTAAAGGGTTATGCACTCCATATTTTTCCAAGGGAAAAAAACCAATGTTCATGTCCAAGGCATTGATAATATGGCTATTCATTCCATCACAACCATGATAATATATTATTATTATTCAAAAACACAATTGGTAAAGGGTTATGCACTCCATATTTCATTTGCCCAGCAAGAGTAAACATGTGCACTTTAAACATGGTATAGGAGAGATGTGTAGTGTATTGTAATCCTTATAAATTCAATTGAAAAATAAAGTTCATAAAGTTTTATTTTTTCATCATCCATAATAGTCATAAGAAAATAAACTCACATAAATCCATCTAAATCTCAATCTTTTAGTCACAAATAAATTGGTGTTGCAATTGACCTTTATTCCACTTAATGATTAATAGATGTAAGATGGATCTACATTAGTATTAATAACATACAATCATACATAATCACTTAATTTGTTTGAATATTTCTATAACATTTGTTTTTTTGTCATATATATATATATATATAAAATTCTGCTCTCAATAAAAAGTAGCTTGAATAACATGCAATAACTTTGAAATGTATATGCAAATTCATCTTAACTTTATTCAATAACTTTGAAATGTATATGAAAATTCATCTTAACTTTATTCAATAGCTTTGAAGTGTATATGCGAATTCATCTTAAATTTAGATTTATAGTTGATTATTTTATTATAACACCATCTTAAACAATATCCTTATGGTTCAAATTAGCATGTTAATTGTTGGAAAAAAAATTCCAGCGACAACAAGCTAGAATCATTTAATGGCAAGTCCCCGTTGGACTTGCTTTCATTTGGTATAGCTTCCACCTAACATATTGGAATAAATTTAATATCAATTAAAATAGAAAAATAACATTTAAATGCTCTCATTTGGTATAGCTTCCACCTAACATATTGGAATAAATTTAATATCAATTAAATTAGAAAAATAACATTAAAATTTCTAAAATCTAACTATCTGTATATGTTAGAAATATTATGTCTAATTACCTATCCTAACCGGAAACATGTACATTGAGATAAAACACAAGAAAAGAAAATTAATTACAAAATTAAATTAAATAATTAATAAAATCAATAAAAGATTGAGCACAAAAAATATATTAATATTTTAAAAATATATTTTTATTTAAAAAATCACATACATATTCTTGTATCCAATATGAAATATTAATTGAAAAAAGAATATGGAAATTTTGAACCTTGATAGAAATACAAAATATATAACAACACATTGCCATAAAAGTCTTCTCCAAAGATATATGACGTTTCCATTTATCATTAAAAAATTTTGAAATATTAATTGAAAAAAGAATATGGAAATTTTGAACCTTGATAGAAATACAAAATATATAACAACACATTGCCATAGAAGTCTTCTCCAAAGATATATGACGTTTCAATTTATCATTAAGAAATTTATGAGTAAGAGTTGATAAAATTATACAAGCTTCTGGAATCTAAATTTCGATCTCTTTGTTTCTCAAAAGAGCATCCTCTTAAATGACATACTTAATAAAGTACATTTATTAAGAATTGATAAAATTATACAAACTTTGGAATCTAAATTTTGGTTCTCTTTGTTTCTCAAAAGAACTTCCTCTTAAATGACATAATTAATAAAGTACATTCAATTTTATCTTCTTTTCGTTACAACAAATTCCACTTTCCAAGTATAATTTTAATATTTCTTATGAAAAATGTTGGATAAAAGCATACTATTATTCCTTTCAAACAATGATGTCGATATAATTTTCCATTTTTCAAATTCTTATGGTTAGTAACAAATTGTAATTTGTTATACATATATTTGTATTTGATTCAAGATTTTGAATATGTAGTAGTGTTTATTTGTATGCAAGTAGGTTTTTTTCTTTTTATTTTTCTATTATTTATTGTATTCTCTTATTCTTTATATTTTCTTTATCATTCATATTATTTCAGTCTGAAAAATATTTTCCAAATGTACAGAAAGTAATAGCTAGTATGTTAATAGTTAAATAATTTTATATTTACGCAAGTAATCATAAACAAATAATAGATTCAAATATTAATCCCATATTCATTGGGTGAAATGGTTACAAAGAGTTTATAAGTTATCCTTCACCTAACATAATTCATTTGCACAATATTATGCAATATGGACTACAATGTATTCTTTTAATCTTAATCATATACTAGACTAGTATACAAAAATTTGGGATCTGAAAATATGTAATGGATAGAAATACTATGGTAGATGACACATGAGCAAAAGCATGCCAGTGTCTAGTAGATTCCATACATGATTATCTCTAATAATCCATTGGTTAGCCCACGAATAGCTGAGTAGTTTTATCTAACATGGAGAAGAACTTCACAGGTAACATGGACTAAACAAAACAATTTGAATGTGAAAAACAAAGCGGATACCTCGATATCCATAAGACTTGTGTAAGGCCCATAAAATTTAATCCATATATGGATTGTCAATATCCAAATAATAATATAAAATCCTTTATCCAGGTACTTGAAGTGGAAATGAATAATATGGAATTAGGAAGAATGAAGTGAAAAAATAAATTATCGGGATCCATATACAAATAGTACATATGAAAAATTCAAAACAAATTCCTAGTTCTATATAGTTAGATAGAAAATAAAATTTAGAATGCATAACACCACAATAAATTCCATTAAATCATTACTTATCCAGATACAATGAATTCATGAAATCTGAATACTTTTAACACCTATGTCAAAACTACCATGTCAATGTATATGTCGTCATACCAAGTCATTAGTATGCTTAATAAATTAAATCAGTCATTGACCATATGGGATGACATGTAATATGACATGTCATATTACATGTCATCATAAATGCACTCAAAATTTGGTTAGATTCATTTCATTGTCCACCATGTTATTTCAAATCTATGAAATATTAGGTGAAAGAAAGCTTTGGATTTGGATGTCCAGTATCAAGGATTTGGAAATTTCAAATAATGATATATTAAGTTTGATCCAAATCCTAATATATATGATGTAAGTTATGAAAGTTCTTTTTAGACATAATTTACCTTATCCAGATCCAAATACAAATAATCTATCAACAATTCCTCTAGATCTAGATTTAAGGAATTGAGAGCTCATAAAATTATATTAGCAGTGTGTATACATGATCCAGATTCAAATTACTTGCATATGGATTTAATCAAAATCTTTAAAAACACCCATGTGATCAACGCTTTGAACTCTTTGATTTGGATCTCGTTACCAAGAATTTTTCAATCAATTTTTTGGCACTTTTATGAAATAATAGGAAATAAATTAGATCAAATGATATGAAAAATAAATAAATTTGGAATGGAAATAATTGTCATCAAATTAATTGGAAACTATGCAAAATTGTAAAAATTCATTATATACAATCAAATAAAACAAAATAAAAGATAAAAACATTTACAAACTATAATAAACCAATAATAAATCATATTGTAGAGAAAACAAAGGGAAATCTATAGGAGGGTGTGGCCATATAGAGGAGTTGTCTAGTTTAGTTCTATCGTCTCTATTAGGAAGTTCGTTAACACTAGGAGCGAGACATGTGTTGGTTGGAAACACTTGAATGGACCATATTGGTTGTATAATATAGGAAGTGCAAGAAGTTGAATGAACCATGTACATGAAGGGACATCCTAAGGAAGCAAAGTACAATGGTTGGGTACCCACGAAATCTAGTGGATGGTTGTTTCTCTATCTGGATGTCATTTTAGCAATGCCTACATGATGGAGTTAGAAAGTATCAGCGTCTTAACAATGTCTATTTATTTATCACATACATATAATTTTATACACAGTGGTGATATCAATATACATTCTTTAAAAAACATAATCTAAACACAAACCAAAGTCTGTATTTCATAACGCTCATATAGTCTAATGTTTGTTATATGATATCTATGAATTCCCAACCTATATTCAAGTGGTCCATCTCTCCCTACTTATATTTTGTACTTGAACCCTATTCTTGAAATTTCTATATCAGTACTAAATCTCTATTCTCCCATCTTAACAAAGTATATTTCTTTATCAAGATATCTATTTCTTTGTCACAGTACATATACTTTTATACAACATTTATATCACTTGCATATTTTGTAAACTGAACACAAATCAAAATCTATATTCCGCAATGCTCATATACTCCAATATTTGTTGTAGGATATCTATAAATTTCCAACCTATATTCAAATTATCCATCCTCCCTACTTGTATTTTAAAGTTAAACACCATTAAAAGAAATTATAATATATTCATATTATTTAAAACAGATATACATTATAACCAAGTGCAAATTCCCGGCTCGTGCAAATCCAAGAGCAATCTATACATTAATAAACAAATAAATCCTATGATTACACATTCCTAAATGCTCCTATATAACATCATGGAACAAAAATCCTATGATCACACATTCCCTATATGCTCACATATATAACACGATGGCACAGAATCTTTCGAGACTCTCATACACCATGTTATTCTAAGCTAATATCACTACTATTTAAAAATAGAAGAATTTTCAATCTGCATATGGGATCTAAGATGTAAAAACAAGTCTTCAATCTGATTATAGGATTCAACAGGATGAAATGAAAAAAAGCAATTATGGAGCCCAGAAATACCAAAATTCATATATATTACCATCGACTTTGATTTGCATATAGAATACAGACTTAGCAAAAGATATTACTAGCATAACATTTTGAACTTAGGTCCGTGATTCCATGCTGATGCTGCGGATCTTAGCCAGGACTCCTACAAGAGGATCATTGATATAAGTTGTGGGCTCAAGCTTGCACGAATCGACCCTGTTATGTCGATTATTCCATGATGTTGCTTTGGAGCTTAGCCAGGACTCCCACCAGAGGAGCATTGGTATACGTTGTGGGCTCAAGCTTGGTGGAATCAGCCCTGCTATCCTCAAACCCGTCATAGCGATCAGGCCCTCCCACAACTGCACCTGTTAATTCATTTGGGTTTGGTGCATCTCTGTTGAACCACAAAGTGAAACCTTCGGTACATGATATCTTTCTGGAATCCTCGTATATCGAAACTATGGAGGACCCTCTGTGGTGAGCTTGCTGTGGATATTTGTCGCCAAAACCCACCATGAAAGACATACGAGCAGGATTCTTGCCCAAAATGTAATCCACCTGCAATTTACATATACAAAGTGGATTTGTTAGCTACTAATTTGCTGGTTTTTTGAAATTATGATATGAAAAAACAAATCAAATTTATTTAACTTTGAATCTCTTATACTCTGAGAAAGCTGGAATGGATATACAAGTGTGCTCAATTCTTCTCCTCATTAATTAAATATTTTGCAACACTTGAAAAATTATAATATGTATATGTACTTGTTGTTTGGCAAATGCAATAAGAATGCTTGGTTCATATGTTTGATCGCCACATTGCAGGTATTGCTTATATCGTGACAGTAAGTCACTGTAAACTGATACAAGGAATGATGTGCCTGTAGCATATTGTGTATTTGCACCATCTCTGACAAACAACAAACCTCCTGTACAAGTGCAACAGATACAAACACTGTTGATGAGCTTAATTTTGAAACTCAACAGATACAAACACTGTTAATGAGATTAATTTTGAAACTCGGAGCATGATAGGGAGAAACTTCCATTTACCAGGTGTGATGGAATTTTTGAATTGAGGACTTTGTGGAAGAACTGAGCAGAGGAACACTTCTGCTTGGCCTCTGAAAACTTCCAGGTTGGTTTCTCCGGAGAAATATAGCTGCCAGGTTTATTAATTTTATGAAGATGTGGTCAGTTGAAGGTCAAGTGGTGAGTCTTAAACTTTTTCTCAATTGAACATTTGGTGATTCATATGTTTATGTGAATATGGACTTACACTAGATAGGTGGATTTGAACTCCTGCACATTTGAGATCCCAATTGAACTCATACTCATTGGAAGTACAAAAATTCTGGTGGAGTATGTATTTGGTATAATATGGCAATCCAGTTGCTCTATATAGCCACACTGCTGCCCATGCAAGCTCGTCCTGTAAGTTAGATAGTAGAGGAATAAGAAGACTTCAAGAAGTTACTCACTCTGTAGTTTAAATAAATAATAGTGTGAAGTGAAAAAGGAAGTAAAATTTATAATGTTAAGGAAAGATACATCATAGCCTGAGACAGAGCAATAGAAAGGGCATTCTCCATGATATGTTCCCCGGTACTGGTCAGCAAAACGAAAGAGCTGTACTAAATGACATATTCAATTACATGAGTATCATAAAAAGTTGGAGAAGAAAATTCATTAAATTAATTTTCAATTTTGAATCTAACACATGAACGAAAGAGCTGTACTAAATTAGTATTCAATTATATGAGTATTTTAAAATGTTGGAGAAGACAATTCATTAAACTAATTTTCAATTTTGAATCTAAGACACGAATTTTATAGGCATGTTAAAAATGGGCATTTTAAAGAGATTTTTGGAATATTTTGGAATCATAAAAAACGTAAGAAACCTCAAATAAGTAATCTCACCCATATTTTTCTGATCCCAAAATATTCCAAAAATAAAGACATTAAATTAAATTTAAAATAAAAGTTATGAAAAACATTCATCCACAAACAAATATGACCGATCACATGTTTTAATTACTAAATTTATCTAGACTGCAAATTCCAAGAACAGAATAGAACAGAACGGTGAAAAGAAATTCCTATCATATGTTTGTTTTAATTACTAAAGTTATCTAGATTCTAAATTCTAAGAGTAGAATATAATAGTGAAAAGAAATTAAACCATTAGCCTTCCTCTAAAATATCTCAATATCGCTCAAATCTGCGATCGCTGTTTTAAAGCAATAAAACAGTATAAGTGATTTTAGAGTACGCATAATGTTATACCGAAGTAGCTCTTTGGAGTAGGAGAATGGAATAAGGTTTGTCAATGGCTGCAAAGACGACGGAGGAAGCGGCCAATGCTGCAGCAGTCTCTGCTGCAATTTCTGTCCCGTGAGTGGATGTATCTATTCTGTACAAAGTCCTTGGAGTGTCCATCCTCTCTGGGTTCTCCCAACAGTTATGGTCTGCAGTTGGATCTCCCACCTAAAAACAAAACCATAACTAAATTCATAATTGCTATTTGGTGTGATCCTTAGTAAATTTTGTTGTGATCCATGAGTAAATTTAGTTGGGATGGTAATTAACTCACCTGAACCCACAGCTGGTTTTCGGTGGCGCTTGCTTTGATGAAATAATCAGTTCCCCACTTAATGGCATCCCTAACGTTCTCCAACTCTCCCGCTGCTGCAAGTTCATCTCTGTACTGAAGGGCTCCCCATGCCAACATGGTAACGGTGAATGCCATCGGAAACCCATACTTCACATTATCCCCAGCGTCGTAGTAACCGCCCACCAAATCCACCTACATAAATACACAGTAAAAGCCATGTTGAACATCATTGTATCTTTCCAGACTTCTTGAAGATCTGCACCAAATAATCATTTCCTAATTTATATGGACAGAGAATGTTGATAGAAATCAAGCTGTTGCAAACTCATAACTCTAAATATTGGAGTAAGAATTCACATTGTAGGTGGGTTGCGGGGATCTTTATGTTAATAACTTAATTGTATATTTTCAGAATATCCTGAAATCTGATAGTGCTGAGAAATCAATTCCGAGAGATCAATTGTTTGATCTAAATAAGTTGTGGGTGGAGTATTAATTGTTTTCGCCAAAATAGATACCCTCGTTATTTTCGCATTGATAAGATCAGCGTCGTTATTTTGGCATTTTGGGTATGATTAACAACACTTCTAAAACATTCAGGAAACAACGTTTCTAAAACAATCCGGAACAGATGGCAATACCAAAATGAGAAGATATTGTTATTACATTTTGGATTTGTCCGTCTGTTAGAGCAGAATCTCCTCTCCAGCTTATCCTGTTGCTACTGCTGGACAGTTTCCCTGAACGTTGAGCCTCCAGAAACAGAATAGATTTATGCAGAGCATCTTTGTAGTCAAACTCACCCAACACAAACTGATGATGAGCAGACAGCACAGTAGCAAGAATTATACACACAAACCTTTCCACGGTAAGCCTGTAACCCATTTCTGCTGCAATTGATCAGTAAATGGCTACACAAATAAATATCTGCAAAAGTTGATGCGTATATATATTTGTAGTCTCACGCAACCAACGTGTAATGAGGAATAGAAACATAAAGGGGATTCGGTCTCTTTGTTTGCATGCATGTTTAATGTGGGGATTGTAGAGGTTTTGCAGGACAAAGAAGTCTTGCATGCAGGTTTGATGCGGTGCTTATTTTGAAGGGTAGAGAAGTCTTGTGGGTGTCAGCTGGACATGAAACGAGGGAAATTCCAGGAAAATATTAACTGAATGGTAAGTCTGTATAAGGTTGCCTCATCACCATTTCCTCGCAGTACTATTAAACGAGTAAATGTTAAATTTCAAGAAACACAAGGAAGATAACGAAGTTAGTTTTTCTACACAAACCTGAATATTTATTGAACATTTAATTTTTCCACACAAACGGAATATAAACTAACTACCGTTGCCTATAAGATCGGCACTATGAGCGTTTCTATTAATATACAAAATATTACCTATTCGAAAACCCGTAAAATTAAAGAAAAAATTTAAATGTATGTAATTAAAGTTATAATTTTGTAAATTAAAAAGATAACAAATTTAATTTTAAAATTTTAGTTTATATACATATAATCAAATGATCAGGGATAAAGTTTAATTTGTAAAATTTAAAGTTATAATATACATTCTATCAATCTTGAGTTATTGGGAAGAGGTTTAAAGTTTAATTTCAAAACAGGAAGCTTTTATATACATTCTAGTTTTGCAAATCTGATAGAAAATGCAGATGCCATGTAATATCTCATTCCATATTTTGTTTAATGTTTTTTTACAAATTTTTATTTAGTAAATTTTATAATTAAATCATTTTTAGGTTTGTGTTTTACTGTTGCAAATGGATTCCAAACACCAAAAGCCTTAAAACTCTTGTCATATTCATATAATTGTAAAAACAAGATGAATAACATAAAGTTTAACAATATATTGTAGAAATAATTTCACTCAAAAAGAAGTTAGTAAAGCTTAACATTTGAATTTGAGTTCTGATTGTTTAATAATTAAAAGAAGAGAATATAACAACTTATTATAGGTTTATAGAGATGTGTTTTTTTAGACATTCCATAATCTGATATGATACAAGGATTCTAAAGAAGTAATTGCACCACATGTTGCAAATGAAACTCAGCAAGAGAAAGAGTAGTAGAGAAAAAATAAGTAAAATTTTTATGATTGCCATTTACTGTGAACAAAATTGCCAATGGGTCAATTGCGAATACATAAATCCATTCTTCCAGGGTATGAGTTTTCTCACCACATAGATTCTTTATTAAAGAATGGTGTCCAGAGCTCAATTGCTCCATGAGTTTATGAGCCCTATACCAAAACAAACTATATTGAAATATTGAAATGTGAGACAGCTTAGAGATCCAAGCTTTACCCAACCATAAAATCATCTTCCATCAACATGTGCAGTAGGAATTAGTGCCACTTATTCATATAAATGAGTTATAATTGACCCATCACTGATCATTATTTTGCCTTGGAACTTTCCATCTCCCTAACAATCAATATAGTTGATCAATTCATCTGATAATAAACTGTGGAAATGATTACTAGAGGACCAACATGGATGTACACAAAATCCAAACTTCGGCCTGGAGAGAGAGACTTCAACCATTTAGGAAATAAATACAAGTTGTTGGCATTTGGTTTGGAGAGACCCCATACAGGACCATAGAAATTCCGGAAAGAGAGTTGGAGAGATGTAATTGTCTTGTGGGGAGATTTATTAGTTATGGACATAACATATCTATAATACATTTTTCTTTCTATTATTCCAAGAACTTGTCTGCCTCTTCCAAATGGCCAAAATATTATTCTCTACAAAATGTGAGAAATAAATCATAATCAATATTGTCTTTTGTTGTTTGGCCAAAATTGAGTTTGTTCAAAATTGAGTTTGTTCATTCTATGTCACACTGAAAAATTGAAGTTTTAACAACATTGTGGTAGCCAAAATTTAATCTTGGAAAATCTTACCCTGTGGGGAAGTTGCTACTCGAGAGCTCTTTTTGGGTGTAGGAGAGGGCTTTGGCTTAGTCTTTCTCTTATGAGTTAGATCATGAGTTGGATCAGTGGATCATGAACTTGATCCAGCCTTAGGAATAACAACTAGAATAAGAAACCATTAGAACACCACCCCTACCTTGCATTCTATGTCACACACAAAAAAATTACAGTTTTAACAGCATTGTTGGACTATTTTTATGGATTTTTTTTTGTCTATTTTAGTTAAATCCTAATGATAAACCCTACTTATCAGTTTTGAAACCTAAACCGTTCACGGAAAAATGTATTGTCCACGGATTATATTATTCATACAACAATTACACAAAATACAAATTCATGCTGAAGAAAAACTATCAATCAAATGAGGTGAAAACAATGAAGCCATATGGCTACATGTTTTTTGGCTAGTGAATCTTAAGAGATCCAATCATTCCAGAGAATACATTGTAGAAATTGTTTGATCACCCAGTTTAATCAAAACTAATCATGTTACAACACGAGTAAGACAAAGTTCACTTGGAGCGGCCATATCAAAATATATATAATATGGTTTCAAAAGTTGAAATTAACTAGCTAAATGGACATATCTAGAAAAAATTGAATATTTGAAAAAGCTCTAAAAGTGGGTTTCAAATATGAAGGTTATGTCATTAAAAAAAAGGCAATAATGATAACAAATAACCAAATGGTAAGTAGAAGTTCACGTGTATGGTTGTAGATGATGTGAAAATTTAATAATTAAAAAACCCTCACTAACTTTACGTATAAGCTCACTTATACAAATACATTACTTTACCTACTTTTACAAAACAAGTGATAAACACTTTTACAAAGAAGTTACTTTATAAATGAAAGTTGCATGTAATATATATATATATATAAGCAAAATGTTTATGATCATGTAGTTTAATCAAAACTAATCATGTTACAACACTAGTAAGGAAAAGTTCATTTGGAGTGGCCATATCAAAATATATATAATATGGTTTGAAAAGTTAAAATTGATTAGCTAAATGGACATCTCTGGAAAAAATTGAACTTGAAGTGGCCATATCCAAATATATATAATATGGTTTCAAAAGTTGAAAATGACTAGCTAAATGGACATCTGTGGAAAAAATTGAATATTTAAAAAAACTCTAAAAATGGGCTTGAAATATGAAGGTTATGTCATTAAAAAAAAGACAATAATGATAACAAATAACCAAATGGTAAGTAGAAGTTCACGTGTATGGTTGTAGATGATGTGAAAATTTAATAATTAAAAAACCCTCACTAACTTTACGTATAAGCTCACTTATACAAATACATTACTTTACCTACTTTTATAAAACAAGTGATAAACACTTTTACAAAGAAGTTACTTTATAAATGAAAGTTGCATGTAATATATATATATATAGAAGCAAAATGTTTTTGATCATGTAGTTTAATCAAAACTAATCATGTTACAACACTAGTAAGGAAAAGTTCATTTGGAGTGGCCATATCAAATAATATATAATATGGTTTGAAAAGTTAAAATTGATTAGCTAAATGGACATCTCTGGAAAAAATTGAACTTGGAGTGGCCATATCCAAATATATATAATATGGTTTCAAAAGTTGAAAATGACTAGCTAAATGGACATCTGTGGAAAAAATTGAATATTTAAAAAAAATTTAAAAATGGGCTTGAAATATGAAGGTTGTCATTAAAAAAAAAGGAAATAATGATAAAAAATAACCAAATGGTAAGTACACGTGTATGGTTATAGATGAGGTGAAAATTTAATAATAAAAATACCTCACTAACTTTACCTATAAGCTCACGTATACAAATAACTACTTTATGAAGTCACCTAGTTTTATAAAACAAGTGATAAACACTTTTACAATGAAGTTAATTTATAAATGAAAGTTGGATGTAATATATATATATATATATATATATATATATATATATATATATATATAGTTATATAGATTATATATATATAGTATATGCAACAAAATGCACGTTACATAACTTAAGCTTACAAGAATTGTAAAATGTAACTTGAAAAGAGATTTGACTCAAGACCTCTTACTATATAAAGTAACTTTTAACCAAGTGAGATAGTGCAAAACACATACTAATAGTAGTGGAGTGGAGGACAGGATTGTTGCTGTTGGTGTTGTTGGAACTTTGCCTCAGAGTGCATGCTTACAAAAAAAAAATACTTATCCAAAATAAAACATTTTTTTGTAAAAAACAAATAAAAAAATCTAATTCTCAACAACAATGAGGTTAAATATCAATTAACTTGCCTAAAAAATACAAGTTCTCCCTTTATTTTTTTATTTTTTGAGATCACATAGAGCACACTACTAAGAGAATATGTTGTTAAGAAAAATATTTTCAACACTGCTTCTAATTTGCCAGATTTTATAGAGTGCGGGGAAAAGGGAAAATGCAAATTATAAGGAAAATGTAAATTATAAAGAGTATCAAACTAAGAATATAAACAGAAAAATGGAAAACTAACTCTATAATTATTATTTTTAAGTATATAAATGGTAATCTCATGACATAATGAAAAAAATTGTATCTTGGGAAAATAGACATCTTTATTTATGAAAGGAAAGATGTTATTAACTAAAACCAATTCTCTAGACATAATGGAATAAATTGTTTAGGAAAGAAATGTATGGAAATAATTAATATTAGAAATGGCAACACAAGCTCAAGATAACGATCAACAAAAAGAGTAGCTCTTTGAACATGCTATGATACATGTTCAGGATGATAATTCATTCCATATAAGCCAACCACCTTCAATAACTACTCACACAACTAGATCAAATATCATAGCTCTATATTTTATGTGGTTGAAACCCTCAAAGAGGGAAATACTCCACATCCCCAGTCAATGTGGCCGCTAGAGGAAATTTAACTGCTGAAAAAGGAAAGAACTTTACATAAGATATTTCTCATGAAATCATTATTAACAGTGACTCCCCATGCTCTTTAAATCGACGTTATGGACCGATTGGGTGTTAAGTCATGGATCAATAGTCATTAATATCGAGGAGGATGTAAGCCTTTAGATTACTTTATGTCTAGAATACATCATGGCCATCAAGTTATGATGCAAATAATGCATAATAAAGAAACATGATTCTACCTAATAGACACATTAGACCAAGTTGAGCACAACTAACTCCTAAGTGTCTAACTATCCTAACATAAATTTCTGATTGGAACCTTTAACTTAATAACTACGTGAACTTGTGAAGTTCACTTGAAACATTCTCATGTTCCAATAAGTGTCATAATCCTATAAAAGTAGCGTGTTATGTATTTTGGTTACATGTTGTCGATTTGGTTACAATGAGATTGCAGGTCATTTAGGCCCAAAATGTCCCTCTATTATCAGACTTGCTAATTCACACTCATGATACCATTTAAAGCAAATTTATGGTATGATCAATATGAAGAAATCAATAAATTTTGGATGTTTGACTAAAATTTACCATTAAAATCAACTACCAAACATATTTAAATAGCTACGAACCTTATTTAAGGCATCCTAAGTAATGATGGACCCATATTAAGGGTTTGTGCCCTCAAATGGTTTAGTGAACTTAGGAAATGCACCAAAAAAGTGACCGAATGGAAAAAGAAATGAGGCAAACTGGCAACCAAGGGTATGATACCAATGGGGTAACAAGGAATCAAAGAACTCACCATAATGTTAAACATCCCAATGGTGTCCCATGTCTATACCAGGGCGAAACTAGCTCTTGGAAGGTGACATATAATTTGAGAGCTACCATATAATCATAAGGTGGGTCAAGCATGGGTGAATAGTTCCAGGAACCTTCAAGGGTATAATCATATGTGAGTACCAAAGCTCAAATTCCATACTATACACGATTATTTTTGGTGAGTAAATTTAATGAAAGTCACTAAACACCCAAGTTAATTTTGATAGAGTATAAATGATGTACAAATGATATAACATGAAGCATCTCTTTCTTAACCTAAGAAATGGAGAGTAGAAACTTGGACTATGGGTATTTATTATACCAGCATTATTCTAGGTTTACTCAATCTCATATCATATCTTAATGCTTTCTTTAGTTTAAATTATATGCTAGGTGGGTATTATTAGGCCCACATTGTTTTCCATTGGCACTCAAACTTATGTCATTTTAATATACAATATCAATTTGTTTTCTATGTTTCATTAAAATAAAGCATATCATAAGAAACACATCATAAAAATGAACTAACTAAATTTAGTAATGAATAGCACAAAAGTACAGTATTAATTAGATTTTTGCATTAATATAGTACAACAACTAAACTATTTGCGAGCTTGGATAGGTAAGAAACACAAATAAATGGGTAAAACATGTTTATGTCCAATTGTGATTGAAATGATAAAAATAATATTGAATTATATAATTTAATATAATATAAATACATAGTTTTAAATATGAATATGCAATCTTGGGGTTCATTAGTCACCCATAAAGGGTCCAAAGGGAATCTATCCCAAGTGCATGTTATGGATCAACACTATCTATTTTGAATCTTTCATGATGAAGGCATAATGACTTTAATGGAATTGTTTAGCTCTAATATTGTATGCCGAGTTGAATTAAAACTGAATTAAAGAATTTGGCATGAGAAGATAAAAGCTATAAATTAACTAAAGTCTACGAGATGAAACTATTTATATAGAAACATTGGCACACATAATTGAAATCAAGACCATGCTCATGATACAAAAACTAATTTGAAAAGAATAAATGCATGTGTAATTTCCCTCAAAATGTTTTTCTATAAAGATATATTTGCTACACAAAAAATCAAGTTGAATCTATAATGAATTAATTGGCATGGCAAAGCCCCAAAGAGTCTTCTACATTCAATACGACTTATAAAAATGACAATCATGAGGTTTTTTTGTATTCATATTCTAAACTTCTTTCTAAGAAAATATAATGGATTTTTATGTCTTAAGGGATGATACTCTACTTTGACTAAATGCAAGAGGAATTTGTGATCTAAGATGGTAGTACAACTAGATGGAATCAATAGGAGTTTCTAATGCTTCCTTCTAAATTTCTACCTCTAAAACATTTTGTTTTTCTAGATAAAGTTTAAATGTAAAGGTTGTGTGAAGTAATAAATTCAGTATAACATTTGTTCTTTGTTGGGAATGATTGAGTGTAGTTTCCTATGATTCATAGAAGAGATCAAAATTGGTTCCCACAGATGAATTATATTCACTAGAATTGAAAACAACTAATGTTCATTTCCAAGCCCCAAGGGTTAGCTCAAATATTTGAGTCCTCGTTGTTAAGTACCTCCCAGATCGGGAGGTCACACGAGCAATTCTCCTTGATGCCCTTGGGGTTAGGCCCTACTAGTCTCGCTGACGGGCTTTAAAAGATTCCCTTCGGGGTTGATCTCCCCAAATTTTTCCAAGGTAAAAAAAAATAATGTTCATGTCCAAGGAATTGATAATATGGCTATTCATTCCATCACAACCATGATAATATATTACTATTATTCAAAAACACAATTAGTAAAGGGTTATGCACTCCATATTTTTCCAAGGGAAAAAAACCAATGTTCATGTCCAAGGCATTGATAATATGGCTATTCATTCCATCAAAACCATGATAATATATTATTATTATTCAAAAACACAATTGGTAAAGGGTTATGCACTCCATATTTCATTTGCCCAGCAAGAGTAAACATGTGCACTTTAAACATGGTATAGGAGAGATGTGTAGTGTATTGTAATCCTTATAAATTCAATTGAAAAATAAAGTTCATAAAGTTTTATTTTTTCATCATCCATAATAGTCATAAGAAAATAAACTCACATAAATCCATCTAAATCTCAATCTTTTAGTCACAAATAAATTGGTGTTGCAATTGACCTTTATTCCACTTAGCGATTAATAGATGTAAGATGGATCTACATTAGTATGAATAACATACAATCATACATAATCACTTAATTTGTTTGAATATTTCTATAACATTTGTTTTTTTGTCATATATATATATATATATAAAATTCTGCTCTCAATAAAAAGTAGCTTGAATAACATGCAATAACTTTGAAATGTATATGCAAATTCATCTTAACTTTATTCAATAACTTTGAAATGTATATGAAAATTCATCTTAACTTTATTCAATAGCTTTGAAGTGTATATGCGAATTCATCTTAAATTTAGATTTATAGTTGATTATTTTATTATAACACCATCTTAAACAATATCCTTATGGTTCAAATTAGCATGTTAATTGTTGGAAAAAAAATTCTAGCGACAACAAGCTAGAATCATTTAATGGCAAGTCCCCGTTGGACTTGCTTTCATTTGGTATAGCTTCCACCTAACATATTGGAATAAATTTAATATCAATTAAAATAGAAAAATAACATTTAAATGCTCTCATTTGGTATAGCTTCCACCTAACATATTGGAATAAATTTAATATCAATTAAATTAGAAAAATAACATTAAAATTTCTAAAATCTAACTATCTGTATATGTTAGAAATATTATGTCTAATTACCTATCCTAACCGGAAACATGTACATTGAGATAAAACACAAGAAAAGAAATTTAATTACAAAATTAAATTAAATAATTAATAAAATCAATAAAATATTGAGCACAAAAAATATATTAATATTTTAAAAATATATTTTTATTTAAAAAATCACATACATATTCTTGTATCCAATATGAAATATTAATTGAAAAAAGAATATGGAAATTTTGAACCTTGATAGAAATACAAAATATATAACAACGCATTGCCATAAAAGTCTTCTCCAAAGATATATGACGTTTCCATTTTTCATTATAAAATTTTGAAATATTAATTGAAAAAAGAATATGGAAATTTTGAACCTTGATAGAAATACAAAATATATAACAACACATTGCCATAGAAGTCTTCTCCAAAGATATATGACGTTTCAATTTATCATTAAGAAATTTATGAGTAAGAGTTGATAAAATTATACAAGCTTCTGGAATCTAAATTTCGATCTCTTTGTTTCTCAAAGAGCATCCTCTTAAATGGCATACTTAATAAAGTACATTTATTAAGAATTGATAAAATTATACAAACTTTGGAATCTAAATTTTGGTTCTCTTTGTTTCTCAAAAGAACTTCCTCTTAAATGACATAATTAATAAAGTACATTCAATTTTATCTTCTTTTCGTTACAACAAATTCCACTTTCCAAGTATAATTTTAATATTTCTTATGAAAAATGTTGGATAAAAGCATACTATTATTCCTTTCAAACAATGATGTCGATATAATTTTCCATTTTTCAAATTCTTATGGTTAGTAACAAATTGTAATTTGTTATACATATATTTGTATTTGATTCAAGATTTTGAATATGTAGTAGTGTTTATTTGTATGCAAGTAGGTTTTTTTCTTTTTATTTTTCTATTATTTATTGTATTCTCTTATTCTTTATATTTTCTTTATCATTCATATTATTTCAGTCTGGAAAATATTTGCCAAATGTACAAAAAGTAATAGCTAGTATGTTAATAGTTAATTTTATATTTATGCAAGTAATCATAAACAAATAATAGATTCAAATATTAATCCCATATTCATTGGGTGAAATGGTTACAAAGAGTTTATAAGTTATCCTTCACCTAACATAATTCATTTGCACAATATTATGCAATATGGACTACAATGTATTCTTTTAATCTTAATCATATACTAGACTAGTATACAAAAATTTGGGATCAGAAAATATGTAATGGATAGAAATACTATGGTAGATGACACATCAGCAAAAGCATGCCAGTGTCTAGTAGATTCCATACATGATTATCTCTAATAATCCATTGGTTAGCCCACGAATAGCTGAGTAGTTTTATCTAACATGGAGAAGAACTTCACAGGTAACATGGACTAAACAAAACAATTTGAATGTGAAAAACAAAGAGGATACCTCGATATCCATAAGACTTGTGTAAGGCCGATAAAATTTAATCCATATATGGATTGTCAATATCCAAATAATAATATAAAATCCTTTATCCAGGTACTTGAAGTGGAAATGAATAATATGGAATTAGGAAGAATGAAGTGAGAAAATAAATGATCGGGATCCATATACAAATAGTACATATGAAAAATTCAAAACAAATTCCTAGTTCTATATAGTTAGATAGAAAATAAAATTTAGAATGCATAACACCACAATAAATTCCATTAAATCATTACTTATCCAGATACAATGAATTCATGAAATTTGAATACTTTTAACACCTATGTCAAAACTACCATGTCAATGTATATGTCATCATACCAAGTCATTAGTATGCTTAATAAATTAAATCTGTCATTGACCATATGGGATGACATGTAATATGACATGTCATATTACATGTCATCATAAATTGACTCAAAATTTGGTTAGATTCATTTCATTGTCCACCATGTTATTTCAAATCTATGAAATGTTAGGTGAAAGAAAGCTTTGGATTTGGATGTCCAGTATCAAGGATTTGGAAATTTCAAATAATGATATATTAAGTTTGATCCAAATCCTAATATATATGATGTGAGTTATGAAAGTTCTTTTTAGACATAATTTACCTTATCCAGATCCAAATACAAATAGTCTATCAACAATTCCTCTAGATCTAGATTTAAGGAATTGAGAGCTCATAAAATTATATTAGCAATGTGTATACATGATCCAGATTCAAATTACTTGCATATGAATTTAATCAAAATCTTTAAAAACACCCATGTGATCAACGCTTTGAACTCTTTGATTTGGATCTCGTTACCAAGAATTTTTCAATCAATTTTTTGGCACTTTTATGAAATAATAGGAAATAAATTAGATCAAATGATATGAAAAATAAATAAATTTGGAATGGAAATAATTGTCATCAAATTAATTGGAAACTATGCAAAATTGTAAAAATTCATTATATACAATCAAATAAAACAAAATAAAAGATAAAAACATTTACAAACTATAATAAACCAATAATAAATCATATTGTAGAGAAAACAAAGGGAAATCTATAGGAGGGTGTGGCCATATAGAGGAGTTGTCTAGTTTAGTTCTATCGTCTCTATTAGGAAGTTCGTTAACACTAGGAGCGAGACATGTGTTGGTTGGAAACACTTGAATGGACCATATTGGTTGTATAATATAGGAAGTGCAAGAAGTTGAATGAACCATGTACATGAAGGGACATCCTAATGAAGCAAAGTACAATGGTTGGGTACCCACGAAATCTAGTGGATGGTTGTTTCTCTATCTGGATGTCATTTTAGCAATGTCTACATGATGGAGTTAGAAAGTATCAGCGTCTTAACAATGTCTATTTATTTATCACATACATATAATTTTATACACAGTGGTGATATCAATATACATTCTTTAAAAAACATAATCTAAACACAAACCAAAGTCTGTATTTCATAACGCTCATATAGTCTAATGTTTGTTATATGATATCTATGAATTCCCAACCTATATTCAAGTGGTCCATCTCTCCCTACTTATATTTTGTACTTGAACCCTATTCTTGAAATTTCTATATCAGTACTAAATCTCTATTCTCCCATCTTAACAAAGTATATTTCTTTATCAAGATATCTATTTCTTTGTCACAGTACATATACTTTTATACAACATTTATATCACTTGCATATTTTGTAAACTGAACACAAATCAAAATCTATATTCCGCAATGCTCATATACTCCAATATTTGTTGTAGGATATCTATAAATTTCCAACCTATATTCAAATTATCCATCCTCCTTACTTGTATTTTAAAGTTAAACACCATTAAAAGAAATTATAATATATTCATATTATTTAAAACAGATATACATTATAACCAAGTGCAAATTCCCGGCTCGTGCAAATCCAAGAGCAATCTATACATTAATAAACAAATAAATCCTATGATTACACATTCCTAAATGCTCCTATATAACATCATGGAACAAAAATCCTATGATCACACATTCCCTATATGCTCACATATATAACACGATGGCACAGAATCTTTCGAGACTCTCATACACCATGTTATTCTAAGCTAATATCACTACTATTTAAAAATAGAAGAGTTTTCAATCTGCATATGGGATCTAAGATGTAAAAACAAGTCTTCAATCTGATTATAGGATTCAACAGGATGAAATGAAAAAAAGCAATTATGGAGCCCAGAAATACCAAAATTCATATATATTACCATCGACTTTGATTTGCATATAGAATACAGACTTAGCAAAAGATATTACTAGCATAACATTTTGAACTTAGGTCCGTGATTCCATGCTGATGCTGCGGATCTTAGCCAGGACTCCTACAAGAGGATCATTGATATAAGTTGTGGGCTCAAGCTTGCACGAATCGACCCTGTTATGTCGATTATTCCATGATGTTGCTTTGGAGCTTAGCCAGGACTCCCACCAGAGGAGCATTGGTATACGTTGTGGGCTCAAGCTTGGTGGAATCAGCCCTGCCATCCTCAAACCCGTCATAGCGATCAGGCCCTCCCACAACTGCACCTGTTAATTCATTTGGGTTTGGTGCATCTCTGTTGAACCACAAAGTGAAACCTTCGGTACATGATATCTTTCTGGAATCCTCGTATATCGAAACTATGGAGGACCCTCTGTGGTGAGCTTGCTGTGGATATTTGTCGCCAAAACCCACCATGAAAGACATACGAGCAGGATTCTTGCCCAAAATGTAATCCACCTGCAATTTACATATACAAAGTGGATTTGTTAGCTACTAATTTGCTGGTTTTTTGAAATTATGATATGAAAAAACAAATCAAATTTATTTAACTTTGAATCTCTTATACTCTGAGAAAGCTGGAATGGATATACAAGTGTGCTCAATTCTTCTCCTCATTAATTAAATATTTTGCAACACTTGAAAAATTATAATACGTATATGTACTTGTTGTTTGGCAAATGCAATAAGAATGCTTGGTTCATATGTTTGATCGCCACATTGCAGGTATTGCTTATATCGTGACAGTAAGTCACTGTAAACTGATACAAGGAATGATGTGCCTGTAGCATATTGTGTATTTGCACCATCTCTGACAAACAACAAACCTCCTGTACAAGTGCAACAGATACAAACACTGTTAATGAGCTTAATTTTGAAACTCAACAGATACAAACACTGTTAATGAGATTAATTTTGAAACTCGGAGCATGATAGGGAGAAACTTCCATTTACCAGGTGTGATGGAATTTTTGAATTGAGGACTTTGTGGAAGAACTGAGCAGAGGAACACTTCTGCTTGGCCTCTGAAAACTTCCAGGTTGGTTTCTCCGGAGAAATATAGCTGCCAGGTTTATTAATTTTATGAAGATGTGGTCAGTTGAAGGTCAAGTGGTGAGTCTTAAACTTTTTCTCAATTGAACATTTGGTGATTCATATGTTTATGTGAATATGGACTTACACTAGATAGGTGGATTTGAACTCCTGCACATTTGAGATCCCAATTGAACTCATACTCATTGGAAGTACAAAAATTCTGGTGGAGTATGTATTTGGTATAATATGGCAATCCAGTTGCTCTATATAGCCACACTGCTGCCCATGCAAGCTCGTCCTGTAAGTTAGATAGTAGAGGAATAAGAAGACTTCAAGAAGTTACTCACTCTGTAGTTTAAATAAATAATAGTGTGAAGTGATAAAGGAAGTAAAATTTATAATGTAGTGTGAAGTGAAAAAGGAAGTAAAATTTATAATGTTAAGGAAAGATACATCATAGCCTGAGACAGAGCAATAGAAAGGGAATTGTCCATGATATGTTCCCCGGTACTGGTCAGCAAAACGAAAGAGCTGTACTAAATGACATATTCAATTACATGAGTATCATAAAAAGTTGGAGAAGAAAATTCATTAAATTAATTTTCAATTTTGAATCTAACACATGAACGAAAGAACTGTACTAAATTAGTATTCAATTATATGAGTATTTTAAAATGTTAGAGAAGACAATTCATTAAACTAATTTTCAATTTTGAATCTAAGACACGAATTTTATAGACATGTTAAAAATGGGCATTTTAAAAAGATTTTTGAAATATTTTGGAATCATAAAAAAACGTAAGAAACCTCAAATAAGTAATCTCACTCATATTTGTCTGATCCCAAAATATTCCAAAAATAGAGACATTAAATTAAATTTAAAATAAAAGTTATGAAAAACATTCATCCACAAACAAATATGACCGATCATATGTTTTAATTACTAAATTTATCTAGATTGCAAATTCCAAGAACAGAACAGTGAAAAGAAATTCCTATCATATGTTTGTTTTAATTACTAAAGTTATCTAGATTCTAAATTCTAAGAATAGAATATAATAGTGAAAAGAAATTAAACCATTAACCTTCCTCTAAAATATCTCAATATCGCTCAAATCTGCGATCGCTGTTTTAAAGCAATAAAACAGTATAAGTGATTTTAGAGTACGCATAATGTTATACCGAAGTAGCTCTTTGGAGTAGGAGAATGGAATAAGGTTTGTCAATGGCTGCAAAGACGACGGAGGAAGCGGCCAATGCTGCAGCAGTCTCTGCTGCAATTTCTGTCCCGTGAGTGGATGTATCTATTCTGTACAAAGTCCTTGGAGTGTCCATCCTCTCTGGGTTCTCCCAACAGTTATGGTCTGCAGTTGGATATCCCTAACGTTCTCCAACTCTCCCGCTGCTGCAAGTTCATCTCTGTACTGAAGGGCTCCCCATGCCAACATGGTAACGGTGAATGCCATCGGAAACCCATACTTCACATTATCCCCAGCGTCGTAGTAACCGCCCACCAAATCCACCTACATAAATACACAGTAAAAGCCATGTTGAACATCATTGTATCTTTCCAGACTTCTTGAAGATCTGCACCAAATAATCATTTCCTAATTTATATGGACAGAGAATGTTGATAGAAATCAAGCTGTTGCAAACTCATAACTCTAAATATTGGAGTAAGAATTCACATTGTAGGTGGGTTGCGGGGATCTTTATGTTAATAACTTAATTGTATATTTTCAGAATATCCTGAAATCTGATAGTGCTGAGAAATCAATTCCGAGAGATCAATTGTTTGATCTAAATAAGTTGTGGTTGGAGTATTAATTGTTTTCGCCAAAATAGATACCCTCGTTATTTTCGCATTGATAAGATCAGCGTCGTTATTTTGGCATTTTGGGTATGATTAACAACACTTCTAAAACATTCAGGAAACAACGTTTCTAAAACAATCCGGAACAGATGGCAATACCAAAATGAGAAGATATTGTTATTACATTTTGGATTTGTCCGTCTGTTAGAGCAGAATCTCCTCTCCAGCTTATCCTGTTGCTACTGCTGGACAGTTTCCCTGAACGTTGAGCCTCCAGAAACAGAATAGATTTATGCATAGCATCTTTGTAGTCAAACTCACCCAACACAAACTGATGATGAGCAGACAGCACAGTAGCAAGAATTATACACACAAACCTTTCCACGGTAAGTCTGTAACCCATTTCTGCTGCAATTGATCAGTAAATGGCTACACAAATAAATATCTGCAAAAGTTGATGCGTATATATATTTGTAGTCTCACGCAACCAACGTGTAATGAGGAATAGAAACATAAAGGGGATTCGGTCTCTTTGTTTGCATGCATGTTTAATGTGGGGATTGTAGAGGTTTTGCAGGACAAAGAAGTCTTGCATGCAGGTTTGATGCGGTGCTTGAAGGGTAGAGAAGTCTTGCGGGTGTCAGCTGGACATGAAACGAGGGAAATTCCAGGAAAATATTAACTGAATGGTAAGTCTGTATAAGGTTGCCTCATCACCATTTCCTCACAGTACTATTAAACGGGTAAATCTTAAATTTTCAAGAAACACAAGGAAGATAACGAAGTTAGTTTTTCTACACAAACCTGAATATTTATTGAACATTTAATTTTTCCACACAAACGGAATATAAACTAACTACCGTTGCCTATAAGATCGGCACTATGAGCGTTTCTATTAATATACAAAATATTACCTATTCGAAAACCCGTAAAATTAAAGAAAAAATTTAAATGTATGTAATTAAAGTTATAATTTTGTAAATTAAAAAGATAACAAATTTAATTTTAAAATTTTAGTTTATATACATATAATCAAATGATCAGGGATAAAGTTTAATTTGTAAAATTTAAAGTTATAATATACATTCTATCAATCTTGAGTTATTGGGAAGAGGTTTAAAGTTTAATTTCAAAACAGGAAGCTTTTATATACATTCTAGTTTTGCAAATCTGATAGAAAATGCAGATGCCATGTAATATCTCATTCCATATTTTGTTTAATGTTTTTTTGCAAATTTTTATTTAGTAAATTTTATAATTAAATCATTTTTAGGTTTGTGTTTTACTGTTGCAAATGGATTCCAAACACCAAAAGCCTTAAAACTCTTGTCATATTCATATAATTGTAAAAACAAGATGAATAACATAAAGTTTAACAACATATTGTAGAAATAATTTCACTCAAAAAGAAGTTAGTAAAGCTTAACATTTGAATTTGAGTTCTGATTGTTTAATAATTAAAAGAAGAGAATATAACAACTTATTATAGGTTTATAGAGATGTGTTTTTTTAGACATTCCATAATCTGATATGATACAAGGATTATAAAGAAGTAATTGCACCACATGTTGCAAATGAAACTCAGCAAGAGAAAGAGTAGTAGAGAAAAAATAAGTAAAATTTTTATGATTGCCATTTACTATGAACAAAATTGCCAATGGGTCAATTGCGAATGCATAAATCCATTCTTCCAGGGTATGAGTTTTCTCACCACATAGATTCTTTATTAAAGAATGGTGTCCAGAGCTCAATTGCTCCATGAGTTTATGAGCCCTATACCAAAACAAACTATATTGAAATATTGAAATGTGAGACAGCTTAGAGATCCAAGCTTTACCCAACCATAAAATAATCTTCCATCAACATGTGCAGTAGGAATTAGTGCCACTTATTCATATAAATGAGTTATAATTGACCCATCACTGATCATTATTTTGCCTTGGAACTTTCCATCTCCCTAACAATCAATATAGTTGATCAATTCATCTGATAATAAACTATGGAAATGATTACTAGAGGACAAACATGGATGTACACAAAATCCAAACTTCGGCCAGGAGAGAGAGACTTCAACCATTTAGGAAATAAATACAAGTTGTTGGCATTTGGTTTGGAGAGACCCCATACAGGACCATACAAATTCCGGAAAGAGAGTTGGAGAGATGTAATTGTCTTGTGGGGAGATTTATTAGTTATGGACATAACATATCTATAATAAATTTTTCTTTCTATTATTCCAAGAACTTGTCTGCCTCTTCCAAATGGCCAAAATATTATTCTCTAAAAAATGTGAGAAATAAATCATAATCAATATTGTCTTTTGTTGTTTGGCCAAAATTGAGTTTGTTCATTCTATGTCACACTGAAAAATTGAAGTTTTAACAACATTGTGGTAGCCAAAATTTAATCTTGGAAAATCTTACCCTGTGGGGAAGTTGCTACTCGAGAGCTCTTTTTGGGTGTAGGAGAGGGCTTTGGCTTAGTCTTTCTCTTCTGAGTTAGATCATGAGTTGGATCAGTGGATCATGAACTTGATCCAGCCTTAGGAATAACAACTAGAATAAGAAACCATTAGAACACCACCCCTACCTTGCATTCTATGTCACACACAAAAAAATTACAGTCTTAATAGCATTGTTGGACTATTTTTATGGATTTTTTTTTGTCTATTTTAGTTAAATCCTAATGATAAACCCGACTTATAAGTTTTGAAACGTAAATCATTCACGGAAAAATGTATTGTCCACGGATTATATTATTCATACAACAATTACACAAAATACAAATTCATGCTGAAGAAAAACTATCAATCAAATGAGGTGAAAACAATGAAGCCATATGGCTACATGCTTTTTGGCTAGTGAATCTTAAGAGATCCAATCATTCCAGAGAATACATAGTAGAAATGGTTTGATCACCCAGTTTAATCAAAACTAATCATGTTACAACACGAGTAAGACAAAGTTCACTTGGTGCGGCCATATCAAAATATATATAATATGGTTTCAAAAATTGAAATTGACTAGCTAAATGGACATCTCTAGAAAAAATTGAATAGTTGAAAAAGCTCTAAAAGTGGGTATCAAATATGAAGGTTATGTCATTAAAAAAAAGGCAATAATGATAACAAATAACCAAATGGTAAGTAGAAGTTCACGTGTATGGTTGTAGATGATGTGAAAATTTAATAATTAAAAAACCCTCACTAACTTTACATATAAGCTCACTTATACAAATACATTACTTTACCTACTTTTATAAAACAAGTGATAAACACTTTTACAAAGAAGTTACTTTATAAATGAAAGTTGCATGTAATATATATATATATAGAAGCAAAATGTTTTTGATCATGTAGTTTAATCAAAACTAATCATGTTACAACACTAGTAAGGAAAAGTTCATTTGGAGTGGCCATATCAAAATATATATAATATGGTTTGAAAAGTTAAAATTGATTAGCTAAATGGACATCTCTGGAAAAAATTGAACTTGAAGTGGCCATATCCAAATATATATAATATGGTTTCAAAAGTTGAAAATGACTAGCTAAATGGACCATCTGTGGAAAAATTGAATATTTAAAACAACTTCTAAAAAGGGCTTTGAAAGATGAAGGTTTAGTCATTAACGAAATATAGTGAAATAATGATAAAAAATAACCAATGGTAAGTTACAACGTGTATGGTTATAGATGAGGTGAAAATTAATAATAAAATTATCTCACTACTTACTATAAGCTCAGTTACAATAACTACTTTTAATGAAAGTTCACTAGGTTTTTATAAAAAAGTGATTAAACTTTTACAATGAAAGTTAATTTATAAAATGAAAGTTTGGAATGTAATATATTATAATAATATATTATTATATATTATATATATATATATATATATATATATATATATATATATGCGCAAAATGCACGTTACATAACTTAAGCTTACAAGAATTGTAAAATGTAACTTGAAAAGAGATTTGACTCAAGACCTCTTACTATATAAAGTAACTTTTAACCAAGTGAGATAGTGCAAAGTACATACTAATAGTAGTGGAGTGGAGGACAGGATTGTTGCTGTTGGTGTTGTTGGAACTTTGCCTCAGAGTGCATGCTTACAAAAAAAAAAATACTTATCCAAAATAAAACATTTTTTTGTAAAAAACAAATAAAAAAATCTAATTCTCAACAACAATGAGGTTAAATATCAATTAACTTGCCTAAAAAATACAAGTTCTCCCTTTATTTTTTTATTTTTTGAGATCACATAGAGCACACTACTAAGAGAATATGTTGTTAAGAAAAATATTTTCAACACTGCTTCTAATTTGCCAGATTTTATAGAGTGCGGGGAAAAGGGAAAATGTAAATTATAAAGAGTATCAAACTAAGAATATAAACAGAAAAATGGAAAACTAACTCTATAATTATTATGTTTAAGTATAATTAAATTGTAATCTCATGACATAATGAAAAAAAATGTATCTTGGGAAAATAGACATATTTATTTATGAAAGGAAAGATGTTATTAACTAAAACCAATTCTCTAGACATAATGGAATAAATTGTTTAGGAAAACCATGTATGGAAATAATTAATATTAGAAATGGCAACACAAGCTCAAGATAACGATCAACAAAAAGAGTAGCTCTTTGAACATGCTATGATACATGTTCAGGATGATAATTCATTCCATATAAGCGAACCACCTTCAATACTACTCACACAACTAGATCAAATATCATAGCTCTAGTATTTTATGTGGTTGAAACCCTCAAAGAGGGAAATACTCCACATCCCGAGTCAATGTGGCCGCTAGAGGATATTTAACTACTGAAGGAGGAAAGAACTTTACATAAGATATTTCTCATGAAATCATTATTAACAGTGACTCCCCATGCTCTTTAAATCGACGTTATGGACCGATTGGGTGTTAAGTCATGGATCAATAGTCATTAATATCGAGGAGGATGTAAGCCTTTAGATTACTTTATGTCTAGAATACATCATGGCCATCAAGTTATGATGCAAATAATGCATAATAAAGAAACATGATTCTACCTAATAGACACATTAGACCAAGTTGAGCATAACTAACTCCTAAGTGTCTAACTATCCTAACATAAATTTTTGATTGGAACCTTTAACTTAATAACTACGTGAACTTGTGAAGTTCACTTGAAACATTCTCATGTTCCAATAAGTGTCATAATCCTATAAAAGTAGCGTTTTATGTATTTTGGTTACACATTGTCGATTTGGTTACAATGAGATTGCAGGTCATTTAGGCCCAAAATGTCCCTCTATTATCAGACTTGCTAATTCACATTCGTGATACCATTTAAAGCAAATTTATGGTATGATCAATAGGAAGAAATCAATAAATATTGGATATTTGACTAAAATTTACCACTAAATAACAACTACCAAACATATTTAAATAGCTACGAACCTTATTTAAGGCATCCTAAGTAATGATGGACCCATATTAAGGGTTTGTGCCCTCAAATGGTTTAGTGAACTTAGGAAATGCACCAAAAAAGTGACCGAATGGAAAAAGAAATGAGGCAAACTGGCAACCAAGGGTATGATACCAATGGGGTAACAAGGAATCAAAGAACTCACCATAATGTTAAACATCGCAATGGTGTCCCGTGTCTAT
>APFE030629761.1:11314-21744 GCA_000404065.3 Pinus taeda
TATCCAGAACTACTCAAGCGTTGAGGACAACACTTTTTTGAAGGCGAGGGGCATGTTGGGTCCCTATAATACTAGTGATTACCCCATTACTATTGTAGTTATACCCTTATTAATATTGTTGTGCCCCTATTGCCCCCATATTGTTATTACTGTGCCCCATAGAATCCCTCTATTGTTATTTTTGTGGCTTTATATTATTATGTTAGGTCAGCTGGGTTATATTGTGACTCCTTAGACTCCTATATTTAGAAAGGAGGTTTTGTCATTTGAATCATCCAAGAATTGTTCATTTATGTAATGTAAAGGAGGTTGCCCCCTCAAAGAGGTTGAATTCTAAGGCGTTGATCTATCTTTTCTATCTTTTCTTGAGTTGGTTTCATAACATGGTCCCTTATTTCTATTGCTGCAGAAATAGGTTGGAAGATCCATCAGATGGATGTGAAGATCACATTTCTGAACAGAGTTATAAAGGAGGAAGTGTATGTTGAACAACCACAAGGTTTTGAGGTACTTGGGTGGGAGATCCATGTATTTCGGTTGAGGTGAGAACTCTACAGCATTAAGAAAGCTCCTAGAGCTTGGTATTCGAGGATTGATACTTACTTGCAGCAGATGGGTTTCACGAAGAGTGATGCAGGTCCAAACCTATACTACATTATTGTAGGGGATGATCTGCTCATTCTTGTGTTATATGTTGATGACTTATTCAATACTGGGGAAGAGAGACTGATTAGTGGTTTCAAGGAGGATCTTTCTATGGAGTTCGAGATGAAGGACATTGGGCTGATGCAATACTTTTTGGGGCTTGATGTGTGGTAGGAGGAGGGGCATATCTTTCTGGGGCAGGGGCAGTATGTTGTGGATGTGTTGAGCAGATTTCACATGGCAGAATGTAGACCCATGTCTACACCTATGATCACCAACTGGAAGAAGCTTCATGCTTTAGATTCTAGTTTGGTGTATCCCACATTGTATAGGAAACTTATTGGTTCCTTGATGTATCTAGTCAACACTAGGCCAGATATATGCTTTGCAGTGAACACACTTAGCTAGTTCGTGGTTGAGCCTAAGAGGGTGCACTGGGTAGCTGCAAAGCACATTCTTTGCTACGTGCAGGGGACTATTATTTATGGTCTGGACTATAGGTGGGATATGGAGTGAGGTTGGAAGGTTACACATATTCAGATTGGGCAGGGTGTACTTGTGACAGGAAAATTACTTCAGGGTGTTGCTTCAGATTGGGTTCGGAAGTTGTGTCGTGGTTTAGTTTATTTGAGCTCTTTTGAGGCTGAGTATATGGCTACTAACCAGGGTAGTTGTTAGGCCATTTGGCTTTGCTAGTTGTTGCATTACCTATTTGATTAGGGATTGAGACCGACGGTTATTCACTGTGATAATCAGAGTTGCATTAAACTCACGAAGAATCCAGTGTTTCATGACAGGTCAAAACACATTGAGATCAGGTATCATTTCATCAAGGACCATGTTCAGAAGTGGCAGTGAAGCTAAAGTATATATCGACAAATGAGTAGGTGGCTAATGTTCTCACGAAGTCTTTGCCAAGAGGTGAGCATGTCCATTTCAGGGACAAGATGGGTGTGGTGAGAAACACTTCCTCGATAAGAGGGAGTGTTGATTTTTAATGTACCTTGGACAAGTGGTTTCCCATGGGTTAGTCTATACATAGGGAAAAATGTGCAAAACGATTCCTTTCCTAGTGTGACTTTATAAAGTGAAAGTGACTTTATAAGTGGTAAAGTCAATGTTAAATTATAAAATGAAAAGTGACTTTAGACGAAGTACAATGTGGGTACTTTATTTAATGGATGAGTTAAAAAATAGAAAGTGAGAATTAAATGCACATTTATTCTCATCCATTGACCTAAATGAATTTGAGCCATTAGATCTAAGGGTTTCCCAAAAGTCATTTAGGGAAACAAAAGGGGGGAAAGAAACAAGAGATTTCATTCATTCTTCATGAGCAGATTGGAGAAAGGAGGTTGAGAGTTGGAGTAAAGTTATGAAGGAGAAATTTGTTGCAGCAAGTTGAAGGAATGATTTCTAGGGAAAGATGGGCACAAAAATCAAGTCATAGAAGACAAAAAAATACATTATGAACAACATTTAATGTTGTGAGTTGCACGTCGTTCGAGAGAAGTTTTGAAAAAAATGTGAGAAATCCGTACAGTTCGTACAACAATACGAAAATATGTACAGTCTGTACAATATGTATCCATACAATACATATTTTCAGCTTCAATTAAGCATGGAAATCGAGGCAAAGTGGGCATGATTTTTAAGGAGTTTTAGGCTGAAGAGATAAGTTGTATTTTGTTGTTTTGTTTTGTCTGCAAATGTATTTTTCTTGAACTTGAAAGATAAACAAATTTAAAGAGCCCTCTAACAGGTTTTCCCCAGAGAATATTGAAGGGGTTTTGCCTAGGTCTAAGTTGACCAAAAATCTGTGTATTTTTATGTGTGTTGCTAGTCTGTTTATGTCCATATTTATTTTCAGCATGTGCTAACAGTCCCATGTGTTTTAATCTGAAAATTTCATTTCCATAATTCTATATGTTGAATATATGTTTATGGGAATGGGCATTTAACTGAATGGGAGTGATAAGGTGAAATTAAAACCAAGTTAGGATTGCATGAAAATTTTTAGTCATCAAATTTCAACACTTGGCATGACACTCATTTGTGTTGTGGGTGGGGCTTTTGTGGAACTCACACCACTTTCTATGTCCTTCTTTGTCTTCGTGGTGTTATTCTTTTCTTGTAGCTTTAATGGGTTGTCTTGGGTCACTCCACCTTGGCTCTATCCTTTGTTTTGTAGTTTCGAGGTGCCTTTTCCCTAATTCAAATATGCAAATCCAAAGTCTTTCTTCTTTTGTTTTAATTTTTTCTCGATCTTTACAGCATATTGGTACGCTGCACCAAGTGAGGAGATGTTCAGGAACTCCATTTCTTCCTAGATGTATTTGTGCAAACAACCATGATGCTTGATTACTAGATGTCGCCTTGCTACCCTACTTTGAGTGCAGGGTATGAAAAATATTTCTGAAATCTGGCATGTCTTAGTCCCTTTCCTATCGTAGTATGGTCCATTTTATGTACTTGTATTCATCGCTCCTAACAAGGTAATATTGTTACTTGACAACATCTCAAAAAGGATTCCAAGAGGGTGTGACCTAAAGTAGGGAGGGTTCCTCCTAGTCCCTTTACTCACAGTAAGTTTCCAACCAGTCCTTGACATGGTGGGCAACTTTGAGGAGTGAAAAAGTAATATTTTCCCTATCAGAAAAATTATGGACCCAAAAATATCCTTTTGACATATTTAACCATATATCTAGAGTATCCACATTCATCTGGCCTTCAAATATAGGAATGTGAAAGTTAACTTATACCTTAAAGGAAGCGGCGCCTCTGAAGCGACTGTTGTATGAAGATTCTTCGCCCATTGATACTCAGTGAAGAATATGGGAAAAATTATCCTTCATCTTGTTCTTTTGTTGCTCAAGGGCCTCTTTGAGCAATAATTTGAAAGGATCTCCTACTCCCTCATCTTTATTTTCTTCCACCATGGGAGGCCTCGGGGTCGGCGAGGCTAGTCTTGCAAGGGTTCAACTATTTCTAGTCCCAACTCCTTATACCCCAACCTTGTTGGGGACATGCACAAAAAAATAGAGAAAGAGCAGACCTCTCTAATACCATTAATCTAGATTTATGAAGGAACGAAATGAAATACAAATTTAAACACATAGATACAACAACAACAAAAACTTCAATTAATAAACAGGCACTGCTGAAAATTGTTTACTTGCATAAAAGAAACAAACTAGCTCGGGCGGTGGTAGCTTATCTCTGAGAAGAGATGTGATGGCTACATACTTTCTATACTGAGTTATAATGAGGCTTTCAGTTCTTTTTATTGTCAATAAATAATGGAAAACCCTAAACATCCAAAAATATAAACCTAGGTGATGAAGAGCCAAAAGCTTGTGGGCCCCACTGGGTTTAGTTGGAATGTTAACTTCTTGGGGTTGTAACTTTGGCATACAATATTTGTTTGGTGCGCATAATATCCCATCATAAAATCCTATCTAAGGACAACAACTTTCAATTGAAAATGGTAGGATGCCTCACATTTTCCCATTTACCAACAAAACGTTGTTTAGGGCCTCAAAACTACTCTAGAAGTTCAGAATCTGAAACATTTCCAAAAATAGAAAATTGTCAAGGAGGAAATTGTGCTAGAAATTAGGAAAATGAAAGGAAACAATGTTGGGGGTCGAAGTGGAATAGGTGGGTGGCCACCAATATCCACCTAGATGAAGAGAAGAACATAAATTACTAATCTTTTAATTTAGATTTGTTGACTCCCTCTTGATCCTTTCTTCCTTATTGAATTTCACTTGCAACCTCATCTTTATTCTTAACATAAATTAACTTTCTTTCTTGTAAGACTTGTAAGGGCTATGGTTTGTTCATCCCCTAGATCTCCACTGACATTCAATATTCCAAGTCTTGTACTAGGGTTTTATCCTTCAAACCCTTGGGTTTTCAATAGGTTATATTTTGCCTCAGTGTCATTGATGATCTCAACCCATGTCATGATCTTATGTCCTTATCAATCTATTTATGAGTGGAGCAACAATATAGTTATTGTTCTCTCTCTTTTGTAGGAAAAATCCTTCTTCCTATTATGTAACTTTGTACCTTTTTTATACTTCCATAAATCATTGTAATGGTAATTTTTACACAGGTATTCCTTTATAGGAAGGGTTTATAATATAATTATAAAGAAAGTACCAAAGTTATGCATAAAATGTATGAGAACACGAAAATTAAATAAAAGGTATGTATCTCTTGATTGAAAGAATATTTTGACTTCTTTTGAGGTGGTTGGTTACCCTCATCATCAACATCAAGTACTCTAATGTTAAGTAAAGAAGGAGCCTAGCTCCCTCTGGCTTGCCATTATATCCATGCTTGAAAAATGTTTTCATCTCATCCGAGTCATATTCTTATTTTAACCTTTTGAACCTTCTCATATACATACACATTTATGTCTAATACCTTTATGTTGTTACTCATAAAATAGCTTGCATTATTGTTCAAGAAATGTGCCATCTTAAAAAATTGATTGAAAAATATCATTCAACAGTAAGCTATTAGAGGAGTTGTGTCTCAAATCCCTTTATCCCAAACTTGGGTAGTAATAATATTATTGCTATCCATGTTTCTAAAACCATTATTGTAGATTCTAACGGAAGTCTTCCTTGTATCCCTAGGTGTTAGTTAGTATACCTTATCTCAA
Source organism: Pinus taeda (assembly GCA_000404065.3). NCBI lineage: Eukaryota > Viridiplantae > Streptophyta > Pinopsida > Pinales > Pinaceae > Pinus > Pinus taeda. The sequence goes on from APFE030629761.1 coordinate 16,635, forward strand.
CTCTACCAGACCTTCAAATCTAGGTCTTGGCTAACACCTTATCAATTTATTCCTTACAGTCCATAGTTTGCCTTTTTCTATTTACACTTCTTGATATTCTTCGCTTGGTAAGTTGGGTCTACTCTTATGTACTTTTCTAATGCCACCATTGACTTACAAAAAAAATCTTGTAACATATATGCCATACAGCTCAAGGACAAGGCCATTCCATCAAATTCATCCATAAATTTATTTTCTGTAGATTTGAAGCTCTTGTATTGATAAAATTCTCATAACACCATGTTGGATCCTCATTATTCTACTTATGTGAAAGTAGGTGAAGGATTTTTTCTCCCCAGATCCCTATGGATCCTAAGTTCTTCCCATGGAGATTCCATGAAACTGTCCTTTAATCAGTCCTTCAAATGCCCTTTAGCGTGCATCATAAGATGTCCTTAACTTGCCTTTGAAGAGTAGGCCTAAACAAGCCCTTAATGTGTTTGTAATATGGTCTAATTATTCATTGAAAGTTCAACCTTCCTTCTGTTGTCAGAATATATGTATTTCTTCTTATCCTTGGTTTCTTCAAGATAATTTAATGGTTGCTCTTTCACCTAGGATTTGGTGCCATGTTGAATTTTCTTATAATAGAAGTTGATATTCTAATCTGATAATTACTTCTAATGATTTAATATCAAGTTTTCTTATGTCACTTATATCATTAAGAAATTATACATAGAAAATATCAACAATAATGCAATAACAACCATAGGCTCATAAAGAGATAGCCAAAAACTAGAGAAACACAAATTTACCCTAGGAAAACTCAACCTTGGGAAAACCCAACCAACTTTTCTTCTAAGGATAATTCAATCTTCAGCAAAGTTTGCAATAAAATTGTCAAGAAATTTATGTCAATTTCCAATCCTGAATATCAGTCAAACCTAGTGAAAATGTTGATCAAAATCCTTCAAACTAATAGATTCAATGAACTTGGTCAAAGGGGCCTAAATTCGACCTGTAGTCAACTGGTCAAAGTAGCTTGCGGTCAATTGTGATCAAAGTGCCCAGAATTGTGGTCAAATTCTAAGATTCTACAATCAAAACGATCATCCTTCCATGGTCAAATTTGTCAAAGATTAGGTCAAATAACAATCATAAAACTTGGTCAAATAGTGGCAGGATAAATTCGATCAATAATGGTCAATGACAGCTTTAGATTTGGTCAAACTTTGTTCTTCTTCTTTCTGTTGACTTCACATCTGTGGATCAGAGATAGAGAAATGTTTGTTTTGAATTGTTCCAAATGAGGAGGTTGATTTGGTATTTATAGTGGTCAAACAAGATGGGTTTTGACCAAAGGTCACACCTATTCATATGGTGGGGTCGACTTGACTTTTGGGGCCTACATGAAGGCCATAAATAATAATTTTTATTTTCCCTATTTAATAATTTTCTTAGGATGACTTAAGAGGCCATTTTGGCATGCAAGAGTACCGCTTGATGCTACACAAAAAATCAACACTAAGATAGTAATATTGAATGGAATTCCTAGGAAGATAATATTAGATAGAGGATCAATATCTATGAGAAGATTTTGGAGAAATTTTCAAGAGGAATTGGGGAAACAACATAATTTACGTACAATGTACCATCTCTAAACCAATGGGAAAATTGAAAGAACAAATAAAATATCAGAAGACATGTTGCACATGTATGTAATGGATCAACATAAATGACAGGAATAATTTTTACCTCTTATTGAGGTTTCCTATAATGATACTTATCAAATATTATTTAAGATGGCATCATTTCAATTTGTGTATGGTGGACCATGTGAGACACCTCTTATTTGGGATAGGTTAGAGGATAGAATCCTAATTGTTGATTTTTTGTAAGAGAAAATGATCTTCTAATATGATAATTGTTTTCTAATGATTGTTTGATCAAGTTAACTTATGTCACATGTATCATTAAGCAATTATACATAGAAAATCTCAACAATAATACAATCATAATAGTAGGATTATAAAGAGACAACCAAGCAACAAAGAGACACCAAATTCACCCTGGAAAAACTCAGCCTTGGGAAAAACCCAACAAACTTTTCTTCTAAGGAGAAATTGTTCTTCAACAATAATTACAATTCCAATAATATTCTACAAATCTAAGCCAAAAACCAAGTCCAAGATACCAGTCAAATCTGGTCAAATACCAGCTAACCAATGCTGGTCAAACCCTCCAAAATCAAAGAAATTAACGCTAAGCAAAGTTGTTTAACTGTTCTCAAATTTTGCCTAAGGTAAACTTGGACTTGTGCTCAAAGATTCTACGGTCAACTACAGACAATTGAGGTTGATTACGACCTTCTTTGGCAGTCAAAGTTTCCTCTTCTTCTGCGGTCAAAGTCAGCCTTTCTCTGCTGTCAATCTTGGTTAAACTCTCGGTAATTGACATCATTTTTTATACAATTATGATATATGAAATGAGTATATTTTAGGTGTAATGTGAAGTCCCTCTACTACTAGTGTAACCCATTATTGTTATTATTATAACCCCCTTATTAAATTGTTATGTCCATGTAGTCCCCATATTGTTATTATTGTGCCCTATTGAAGCCCACTATTGTTATTATTGTGCCCTTACATTATTATTGTTATGTCGGTTCTGATTATATTATGACCCCTTAGACTCCTATATATAGAAAGTAGGTCTTGTCATTTATATCATTCAAGAATTGTTCATTTGTGTAATGTAAAGGAGGTTGTCCCCTCGAAGAGGCTTATTTATAAGGCGTTGATCTATATTTTCTATCTTTTTGTGAGTTGGTTTCATAACATTTGGTATCAGAGCTTTGGATTCTAGGGTTTCGCTGCTCCAAACAGGTCATCGTGGACTTTTCACTATAACGTTTTCTCTACAAAGTTTCAGAAGCTAAAACAAAAACCCATTTGAAAAGAAATCGGCCTGAACCTTAGAAGCGAATTTTAGATCTTGTCTCACTATATTTTTGGAGATATGATCTGATGAAGTTAGGGTTTTTGAAAGCTCTAGAGTTTCATCTCAAACAGGTCATCATGGAAGTTTCGCTATAATTTTTTTTCTACGAAGGGTCAGACTCTAAAATTAAAACCCATTTGAGCCAAAATCTTGGAGAAGCTAGCGTCTGAATTTCAGATCTTGTATCACTATATGTTAGGAGATATAATTTGAGGAAGTTAGGGCTTTTGCAGACTCCTGAATTACATTCTAAACAGGTGACCTTGGGAAAATTGTCATAACTTTCTCTCTGAGCATCAAATTGAAATTTCGTAAGAAGCTACAGAAATAGGATGGACTGTACTTTTCTATGTATTGTTTTCAGGTCCGAAGGTCGAAACAGTAACATGTGTCACTTCATGAAAGTTGGCTCTACTGAAAAACGTATATAAGCAGGTCATTCTTGGTAGGTGGGGCATAGCTCTTTCTTGGAGAATCCAATATTGATCAAAATTGCGGGGTTAGAAAGAGGACTCAAAGGGTTATTGCAGGATGTAATTTCAGAACTTGGAGATATGAAATTACAGAGTTACATTCATTTCAAGATCGAGCTCATAAAATCAAGAAAATGCGATATGAGGAAGTTTCATGGCAAGGATTCGGTAAATTGGATACTACAGATGGAGCAATATTTTGATCTACGTGAGGTGCAACTATTACAAAAGGTACATATTGCATCTTCATATTTAGAACCAGATAAATTTTTATGGTATAAAGGGCTTTTTTCTTGTAAACCACTTGTTACGTGGTTAATTTTCACAGAGAAAATAATAGTACATTATGAGGATACAAAGAGAAACACCTTCTTTAGCCAATTTATAAATCTCAAACAAAAGTGTTCAATGGTAGAGCACATTGAGGACTTTCAAAAATTGAATATAAGGAAAAATTGTATTCCAGAGAAGCAGAGGATTGATGTCTCCATAGGGGATTTAAAGAATAACATTCAACATGAGGTTCGTCTTTGGGAACCTGATTCATTGTAGAAGGCATTCAAGTTGGCCAGAAAAGTGGAAAGAAAAATTATGGCAACAAGATAGTCTACCCCTCACAACTATAAAGATGGAAGTGTTGTTTCTCCTAGCCTTCTACAACCTACAAGGTTGACACCACAACAATTGAAACAAAAAAGAGAAAAATGGCTTTGTTACAATTGTGATAACAAATACACTATAGGTCATAAGTGTGCTGAGAAAAAATTATTTTACATAGATTATGAAGAGGAGGAAGAAAAGGATCAAGAAAAAACAAAAGAAGAGGATATACACAAGGAACCAACCCCAGAGAAAGAGGAAATGAATCCGACCATATCTTGTAAATCATTGGCAAGAATTATCACTCCACAAACTCTCAAGATAGAAGGACATATCAAGAAGAAAAAGGTTCAAGAAGTGAAAGATCACATCGAGAAAGAAGAAATGAATCCGACCATATCTTGTAATGCATTGGCCGAAATTACTACTCCTCAAACTATCAAGATAGAAAGACATAACAAGAAGAAAAATGTTCAAGAAGTGAAAGATCACATCGAGCATCAAGAAATGAATCCGACCATATCTTGTAATGCATTGGAATAAATTACCACTCCTGAAACTCTCAAGATAGAAGGACATATTAAGAAGAAAAAGATTCAAGCAGTGAAAGATCACATCGAGCATCAACAACAAGTTCTCCAACTTTTAAAGGATAATGCCACTTTGGTGTAGAATTGAATGAAACAACAAGCATATCAACATCGCAGTGAAAGAAATTTTGATGTAGGTGATTGGGTATTTTTATGGCTACATCTCAAGCAAGCGATTTATGATAAGGAAATGTTGGCAATACTACATACACTTAAGAAATGGCGACCTTACCTAATGGGAAGACACTTCAAGGTAAAAATGGATCATGATAGTCTTAAATACTTTTTAGAACAAAGATTGCCTTTAGAAGAATAGAAAAAATGGGTCACAAATATGTTGGGTTATAACTTTGAAATCATCTACAAAAAAGGGAAGCAAAATGTTGTTGTAGATGCACTCTCAAGAAAGGATGAGGATGTGCAAGCATTGTTTTGTATTATTTCTATTATCCAACCATATTGGATAGA
>APFE030629761.1:21764-53101 GCA_000404065.3 Pinus taeda
ATTGTGCCCTTACATTATTATTTTTATGTCGGCTTTGATTATATTATGACCCCTTAGACTCCTATATATAGAAAGGAGACCTTGTCATTTGTATCATCCAAGAATTGTTCATTCGTGTAATGTAAAGGAGGTTGCCCCCTCGAAGAGGATGAATTCTAAGGCATTTATCTCTCTTTTCTATCTTTTTGTGAGTTGGTTTCATAACATTTAATTATTTTAGGATGCTACTATTGGTTTACCTATTGTGATGGGAAAGTCACAAGTATACATTGATGCAAGATTACATCAACATTGCATGGATTCTGGATTAAGTTCAGATATATTATGTGATTTATGGCATGACTTAATTTATGATTAAGGGAAAATTTGATGCATTGATTTAAGTGTGTGTAGGCATAGGAATTATACTTGTTTATCTTTTCACAAATGGATAAATGGGGTTGTACAAAATTTTACTTGGTACCATCAAGAGATGAGGAAAACCATTGATATTTCCCCTTACTATCACTCATTTTTAATGGCTCAAGTTAAATATCTTATAAAAAATGTACTTAGAGATTGCACATTGTTAGGGGCCTAGGCCATGGATTTTTCCACTCATGAGGGATGCGCAATAAGGTGGCATCCTTATTCCTCAGTGACCATTAGTCTCTCAATAAAGGTGACAAAAGTTGTGTTAATATGATGTCAACAGTTGTACCATTTTCCCTAGCAATAAAGTTGGATGTTTGAATGGCATGTGAGAACATGGCACATGTTGAGATGTCTTCATTGTTGTCATTGATGGCCCAAGCAAAAGGAGTTACTTTCTACCATTAGTTGTTCTCCATTTCATTGCATCTGATAATGCATATTTACTAGGCTAAAATGATGGAACCTTTGAATTTGGCTTCTTGAGCTTACCTCAAGTGAGGTTGCCACCTAGGTCCAACATTATGCATGGAACCATAGCATCCCTAACATGCCAAACAAAAGTATTGTAAAGAAAACCCCAAAAGAAAACTCTCTATTAAAACACTATATATTATGCTTTTGGAATATTTGAGTGCAGAAATAACGAGAAGTACATAATTCATCTAAGTTATACATTGGAACTTTGTAACATGTTTTGGCTTTAGCATAATCTTACTACAATTTCACAATTTTATTTCGATAAGAGACATTGTTGAAAAATAAAAGTTGACCTTGAATGCAACTATTATGGATGCATTATAACCATGTTTTGTCGAAGTGTTCATTATCGAGACCAACACATTGTTTGGAGCCTATATATGCCATTGAATAAAAATTGTGGACAATGATGATAGGTGACTAACTTTCTCCCATTCTCCATAAATATTAAACCATGACAATGTCACTATCATATTTTGTATAATTAGGTTCTTAAAGATATTATTTCCCCTACATTACTTACAAAGAACAATTCCACCAACTTGTCATAGATTTCTTTAGATGTCTTCAATTTTTCTACATAGGGAATGAAACAATCCTTGATAGATTCAACGAGGATTTGATCCTTATTTCTCATTTCATATACTTTGATAGTGCTTGAGATTTCTCTTGCGAAGGTTTGTTTATTTAGCCCTTGACATATTCAATAACTTCATTTTCTATGAGGATCAAATCTATTCTCTTCTTCCATGCAAGGTAGCTTGATGTCCCAACAAGTTTATTGTTCTCCTTGTAGAAAGTATTCATTTGGTTTCTATATTAAGACATGAAATATAAAGTACTTACTTGACAAATGAATATGCCTCCTTGATGATGATATCTTCCACTAGATTCCTTTCTTGATGATGGAGATCTTCCTTCTTCAAAATGAAAATGCTTCTTCTTCAAGATAAGGAGAGATGTTCTTCTTCAAATATGCTTGACATGTGATCCTTTCTTCAATGTGAGGGAGATTACTTTGATACCTTTGATGATGAAGGTTCTTATTGCTTCCTATGGATGCAGAATGTGAGATACTTCCCAAGATGCTTCAAATGTGTAGATTCCTTCTTTTAAGATGGAGGTAGGGTCCTTGAGGTCTTCCTTTCTTCTTCCAATATTTCTTTCTTCAAGATGACATGATATTTGTGATGTGATGATTAGGTATCCTTGATGCTCTTCTTATTGTATTTGGACCTTATGTGTCCTTCTTTAATTGAGTGATCTTCAAGTTTCCTTCCCTTGTCACCTTAGCTCTTATACCATGTTGAGAGATCTATGGAAACTAGTTAGGGTGATTTCTATTTACTTTGGTAATTTCTTGTGATGTTCTTTCCTTTGACTTTGAAGTGAAAAAAGTTCCTTCTAAAGATTAATTACTCCAAAAGATTTGGAATATGAAATTATCCATTGAGGATATAAATATTATATTAAATATGTGAATAATAATGAGTATGAATTACAAATGAAAACGAGAGGCTTGCTTATATACCAAGCAAGTGTCTCTTCATGAAGAGTCATGTCCTTTAGATCAGTAACCAGAGAACCCACAGTATGCATATTTTTACGCCAACGTTTCAAATCCCAACTGGGATCCATCATCAGGACTTTTGAATGATGCTAGAAGAAGAGCTGCTTAGAGGTTACCTCTAAGCAGCTCTTCTTCTAGCATCATTCAAAAGTCCTAATGATGGATCCCAGTTGGGATTTGAAACGTTGGCGTAAAAATATGCATACTGTGGGTTCTCCGGTTACTGATCCAAAAGACACAAACCACAGATCTCTTAAATCCAGAGTCATGTCCTATTATACATGCCTCTTCAACCTAATTACTAGCTTAACTAACTATTATTTATGATTATTATCTTCTACATTATATTTATATTATTTATATATTTTATTCGTTACAGACTTGTAGTATTTATAATTAGCTTCTTCTTTGCTTGATTATTACAGTGTTCTTATCATCAAACAACTACCAAACTATGAAGATCCATAACACAAATGGACAGAGAGAATAGGCTATTAGCCAGGTCCAAAACCTCTCCTAGAGAGGAAAACCCATAAGAAATTACTCTTTTCTAATAGAATCTCCAAATGATGAATTCCAAGACCTTTAAACCCAAGACAGAGACCCCTACAAGAATTATTTAACCTTACTTCTTGATGAGATTTCCTTCAAAGTCAAAACAGCTTCCAACAACATATTTTCAGTCCTCTAGCTACTATTGCAACTTTGACCCCTAGATACTTCTACAACTTTGATTCCCAGCTATTTTTGCAACTTCGACCTAGCAACTTCTCCTGCAACTTCAACCTAGCAACTTCACTTGTAGCTGCACTTCGACCTAACAGCTTCGCGCTAAACCTTCTTTGTACGCGAGAGAGAGAGAGACCAAAAACTCAATTCCAACTTCTTTCTTGAACTTTGCTTGCCCTTTAGACTTCTTCTCCTTATGGTCAAACTTTTTTTCTTGCTTAATCGAATGCCTTGGATGTGTTCTTCAAACGAGGTCGAATGCACTTACATATAGGCTTCTAAGGGATAAAAATTGAATTCATGAGGCCAAATTTATCTTTTGTAGGTTGAATTGTTCTCTTGTAGGTCGAATTTGTCCTAGAGGGACTTTTGACACAATTTCGACTTAAATAAATTATTTTGACTTGATACAAAATGCCCAATAGGGTCTTTTACATATGGCAATGACTTTTTTTACTTATTGACTCTATGACAGACCCTAAAATCACATAATGGGTTCTTTACCTATAAATAAATTGACCTTGAGCATGAAACCCATGCTATAATATAACAATAATATTTTTTTCTTTTCTCTTTATAAAATCAATAGTACATAGAATATTATGAAGACTGAACATAGTTACAAATTTCAACACTTCAATATTTCCAACAATTGGAATCGGATCCAGTACCTTCAAGCACAACCTAATGGCTGGAAGGTAGATCCTAGGAACACAAATGGAAAATTTAAGAAGGAAAGGCTCCAAACCTTCTGAAGATATCGCCTTCTTAGTCATGAAATCAGAAGTGAATCAGGTTGGAAAAGCTCAATTGTTCGATGGAACAAATTATGTATCATGGAGAAATAAAATGGAGTACTACTTGATGGCTCTAAGATATGAGGTACTGGAATTAGTTGTTGCTAGAAACATAACTATGTATGAGTCAAAAAAGTACAATACCAAAGTGATGGAAGAAATCTTGACTAGTCTATCAAATTCTGTGAAAAGCAAGGTGGGTCAATGTTCTTCATCTAAAATACTTTGGGAAAAACTACAAAAAATATATGAAGAATCTGGCTTTGTGCCTGCTAAATCAAAACTAGAGCATGTGGAACAAGAGAACAACAATGATCATGAATCAAACGAAATAGATGAAGGCACCAAAAAGAACAATGAAGATGAAAAAGACATTGAAGTAAAGGTTGAAGTAGAACTAATGCTTGCTCTAAAAGAAATAAGTAGATTGACAAAAGAAAATAAATTGCTCAAAGAGAAGAACCAAGACCTTGAATGTACAAAGGAAGAAGATGTTCTCCTAAGGCTCCAAGAAGAAGAAAAATCTAAGGGCTTTAGCAAGCTTGAAGCAAAATTGCATGAACAAGAAAGGAGGCATGAAGAAGAATTCAACTCCCTAAAAGTTCAACTAGAAGAAGGAAAGAGAGAATAATAAGTAATGAAGATCCAAATGATGAAAGAAAAGGAAGAATGTGAGAAATTTGAAGAAGATATTGTCTCTTTGAGAAATGAAGTCGACAAGCTATACAAGAATCTAAAGAGCACACACATATTATGTAACATCCTCAGTTGCCAAAGGTCGTCATTTGACAAATCAGGTCTTGGTTATATATGTGAGGCTTCATGTAAATGTGATGAAATCCCTAAGTCACCTAAAAGAAAAATAAAGGTAAAACCTTAGAGCCATATCCTTTAGAGCTCTAGTCCCAATGAAAGCAAGAAAGGAAATCATATGAGTTTGGAAGAACTACTTCACCAAAAAGCTATGCAGATGATCTCAAGGGATTCATACATAATACAAGCAACAATAAGGATTGATAGAGATATGTGGCTCCTCCAAGGCAGAGCAACTTCAAAAGATAAAAGGAATGCTACTCATCCAAGTACATAATGATTTTCTCTGGTTATTGTTATGCATGTACTAATTTTGGCCATAAAGCTAGAGATTCTAGAGCATACTGCAAGAATGGTTGCAAAAGTTATCATCAAAACCCTAGAAGGAAGCCTACAAGTAGACAAGACTATAGAAGTGGCTTGAAGTGGGTTCCTAAGCAAATCAAATAACAAAAGTTCTCTGAAAAACCTAACTAAGTTTGGAGAAGAAAAAAAGTATAACCAAAGATAGAAAATCATGAATTAGTTCTGATTGTTAAGGTTCCTATTATTAATTAAGGAAGCTCATAACTACCATATCACCTTGCCATGATGGAAGAATGTCAAATGTTTTGAGAAATCAATGCTTATAGGAATTAGGGTTTGATTCCTCTTTCTTGATAATTACTTGTGATTTATTGGCTTCTTTTGCTTCTAGGTTAGATTATCTTTCATCAAGAAATTTCCAAATTAAATGTATATGAAGTCCACAATAACAAGAGAAACAAGATGTGGGCACTCAGTCGAGGAAAAACCCCTCGAAGGGGAAAACCCAATCCAACTCTTCCACTAGTAGATTCAAATCAATATTAGAAAATCCAAGACCCTTTAGACCTAGACAAAGACCTCCTCCAATCACCAAGTAAACCCTTCCTTCCAGTATATGATCCATGCCAAAGTCTCCAAGTGTCACCTTCTCAAATGTAGCTTCGATCTAGAATTTTGGCCCCTAGCTTCAAAATTAGACCTGCAGCTAATTCAGAAATTTCGGCCCCAACTTTAGTCCAGTAACTTCGCACGTGTGAGAGAGAGATAATCAAAAACTTGATTTTTGTCTTTCCTAGTTTCTTCCTCTTTCTCCTCAACTTCACTCTTCTTTTCTGCCTCTTTCTCTTATAGATTGAACTTGTTGGGTGTGTGCGCCAAATGAGTCAAGCTGCCTCTCTATATATATTTCTTCTGCTAGGTCAAATAGCCCTAATCCAAGCTAACTTGATGAGGACAAGGATGACTTGGTGTGGAGGTGACAAATGACACTTTGACTCAAAAATAAATATTTTTACATGATATAAAAGCCCAAGAAGGGTCTAATAAAAATGACAATGAATCGGAATAGGTCATTTAAAAAAAAAAAAAAAAAAGGAGATTGGGGGAAAAATGGCAGCATGTAGTATCCTTCGCTGCGCTCCAAAGCTCTGCTCAAATACACTCCAAAACCCTACAGGTCCTCTGCAACATTATCCCCAGAACCACACAGGTCTGCATTCGGACAGTTTCCTCCCAGCTCACTGTCTCTGCAGTTCTGTATGCTCGTCGCATGTCGCCAATACCCACAAAAATTTCCCCTCTAAAATCCCTACAATAGACCCCAGAGCCCATGCAGGAAGCCCGATTTCGCAATTTTTTCTCCAAGAAGAAGAAAATGATGACTTCTATTCGGACGATGTTATAAAGGAAGAGTGTGGCGTGGTGGGAATTTATGGCGATCCGGAGGCGGCACGGCTCTGTTATTTAGCGCTGCACGCCCTGCAGCACCGTGGTCAGGGGGGGGCAGGAATCGTAACCGCGACCGATGGGGTTTTGCATACCATAACCGGTGTGGGCCTCGTTGCTGATGTTTTCGACGAGTCCAAGCTCAACAAGCTCCCGGGGAACTCAGCCATCGGTCTTGAGAGAGAGCTGGCAGATCGCGACAAGCAAAGGGTAGAAGGCCGCAAGAGAAGTCCAGATCTGGAAGATCGCCGACAGACAGATCACAAGGAAGCCAATCGCTATAGCTCCGGGGTGGAACGATTAGATCTGGCCAGATCTAGGCAAAAGATAGATGGAAGCCAGCCAGACCCAGAACTCAAACCAGTAAAATGGGCCCTGAACAAGGCAGACACAGCAGATCTGAAGCAAATCTTTATCAGATCAACAGAAGGAAGACACGTTTGTGTGCAGATCTGGGAATGGATGACTGTATTGGAATTAAAAAAAGAGATCCAGGTCAAACTGGGTATTCCAGCTGCATTACAAAATATTTTATCTTCAGGGCTCTGCATGCAGGATCAACACACACTCCAGCATTACAGGGTTGCAAAGGACTCAACTGTTATCCTCAATCACCGATTGCGAGGTGGATCAAAGGGATCTACATCAAATCCTACAGGATCCTACAGAGACGCAGCAAAAGGGAAAGAATCTCCAAAGGGGAAAGAACATGCAACTGTTAATATACCTCCAGGGCAGTATATCGTGGATGAAGTACCAGAGAGCCCCTCCATTCCGTTGGATATCCCAGAGGTAAAGTGCATATTCTTAGATCTACAAAAAAATGTCGTTATTTGTAGATTTAATGGCTTTTGGCCTAGATCGGATGCTTTGTATCAATGGATTCACACGGCATGGACAACAAACTGCCGGATACACCTATGCTCGAAGGGTTTTTTCATAGTAGTCTTTCGCGTTGAAGAAGAAAAGGAAAAAGCTCTCACTGAAGGACCATGGTTCTGGGGCAGTGCGGGATTATTCGTTACCCCTTGGTTCCCGGAGTTTGATCCAAATACCATGGTGGTATCAAGGATGCCGGTATGGATAAGGTTACATAACCTCCCGATGCATTTTTGGCACTTTACGTCCTTATCAGCTATAGGAAATACCCTTGGAATAATGTTAAAGATTGACACAGAGAGACATTTAAAAGGAATCTTTACCTTTGCTAGAATCTGTGTCGAGGTAGATCTTAGTCAAGGGTTACCGGAAAGCATCATCCTAAATTTCAACAATACTCAATGGAAACAACCTTTGGACTATGAGAATACAGCATTCAGATGTAGGGGATGTCAAAAAACAGGTCATCTGTTCAATGCATGCAAAAGCCTTAACAAGAGCAAGCCACAACAAAGGAAGCACAAAGGATGGCAGAACATAGATAAAGTCATAAAGAAGAAAACCGCGGAAAAGAAAGCCCCCACAGTATCAGAAGACGAAGAAACAGAAGCAGAGGAGGATGATACCACCATAGAGGAGGTTGAAATAGAAAACCAGCAGGAAAATACAGCAGTCAACAAGGATCTACAACCACACTCAATTCAGGCAGAGACCCAGCAAAATCAGGGAGAAATGACAAGCGTGGATCAAAGTATGGGAGGCATCAAACGGCAGCATCACTCAGATACTTCAGATTCAGACAAAGAAACAGGGCAGCAGAATGTAACAACACAGTTAGTCATTGCTTCGACCGAGCCCACTGTGGGAGAGTGGCGCAAGGTTGAAAAGAAAAAAGGGCGAAAAACCTGAAGTGTGAGTTTTACTCACTGCCGGAAAGCAGGATTTTTTCCCCCTTTTATCTTTCACTTTTCTCTTCTCCTTCTTATTCTTTGTGCACGTTAGTTTCCTAACGCTGCGATCCCATGTGGCAACATACTGAATGCTTCATTGCATCTGCTAGTGTAACTTTTCATTAATTCATTAATAAAAGGTTACCGATTTTTTCCTTGGAAAAAAAATGACAATGAATCTTTTGACTCAAGACAAAACCTAGAAGCCTTCAATGGAGGCTTTGACCTAGAGAATAAAAAAGAGAGCATGAAATCCATGCTTAAAAATATTTTTTCTTTTACAATAAATTTCTTTTATTTTTATTTTTCTTTTCATCAAGTTATAAAATAAGAATAATAAACTTATGTGGATGGAATGATGTGAAAAATAATTTTAAAAATGTAAAGACTTATTACTAATGGCTTCTATATTAAATGTATCATAATGGATCAATATTTTATGTATGTTTATGTAAAAAGAAGGATTAACTAGAGTGTTAATGCAAGAAGGTAGGGTATTGCCTACACACTAAGAAAACTTTGACTACATGAAGATAATTACATAGTGCATGATCTAAAACTTATAGTGATAATAAACATGTCAATGATTTGGAGATAGTTGGAAGAAAAATTGAGTTGAAGATAAACTACCATGGCATTCAACATATAAGTAATTTGAATGCTAGATAAATGAAGTAGTTTGAATTATTGAGTATGGTTTTGATATATCATACATTACAGTTGTAAATAAAGTGGTGGATGCTTTAAGCTGTAGGCTACATATTTTCTTAATTTCTCCATTGAAGACAAATTTGTGAGAAAATATATTGAAGTTACAACTAGAAAGTGAGTGGTATAAGAAAGTTAAGTTGGAATTAGATAGCAAAGTGCTGAAAATTCTGAAACATGAAGGATATACCTTAAATGATTATAGTTTATTACAAATTTTTGGAAGAGTTTACCTACCATCAAATGATGAAATTCAAAATTTGATCTTAAGAGAAGCTCATAGGGAAATTTATATGGTTAATATAGGAGTAAAGAAGATGAATGTGGGTCTAACACCATTATTCTTTTGGATGGAATGAAGCAAGATAGTAAATTATGTAGCTAGATGCCTTGAGTGTCAATAAATGAAGGATAAACATCAACATCTAGTAGGATTATTGCAAGCACATCAATACTTGAGTTGAAATGGAAAGTGATTTCATTGGATTGCAAATTTGGATTACTTATTATGTCAAGGAGACACAATTCTATTTTTTTTTGTTGTAGACACTTTAACTAAAAATATACATTTTATTCCAACGAAGACTACTTATCAAGCACCAACTGTTGCAATAGTGTTCATTAATGAAATAGTAAGGTGACATGGAATTCCAAAGAACATAATATTGGATAAAGCATTAATACTTACAAGAAGAGTTTGGACAAGTTATGAAGAGGCATTAGAGCAAAAATTAATTCCAATATAATGTAACATCCATAAACCAATAAAGAAAATAAAAGAATAAATCAAATATTAGAAGACATGTTGCGCATGTATGTAATGGATCAACATAAATGCTAGGAAGAATTTTTATCTCTTATTGGATTTTCCTATAATAATAGTTATAAAAGCTAAATTAAGGTGACAACATTTGAGTTTTGGTATCATAGATTGTGTAGGAAACCTCTTATTTGGGATAGGCCAAGGGATAGAATCCTACTTAGACTAGAATCAATACAATAAAGTGAGGAAGAAATGAAGATGATTAAAGGAAGATTAAAGAAGTGCAAGATAGGTAGAAGAGTTATGTAGGTGCACATAGAATCAATAGAAGTTACAAAGTTGGAGATAAGGTATTCTTACAAGTGAGATTGCAAAAAAACTTAATTAAACTAGGAAATGGAGATAAGTTGTTGACACGGTATGCAAGACAATTTGAAATTCTTGAAAGAAAGGGACTAGTTGTTTATTTTCTTGTATTACAATCATAATTAGATCATATGCATGGTTCTTTTCATGTATCTGTTTTATGCCATTATATTTCAAACATTTCTCATGTTATTCATTTAATTTATTTGTAGATGTTTGACAAGGGGGGATTGATGGCCAAACCCATCTTGATTTTGGATCAATGCACTAGATAGCTTTGGCATTGCTTTGTAGATTGGTTTAAGGTCCAATGAGAGAGTTATAGTTCCAATTCCACTACATTAAAAAAATGCAATTGAGATGCATTCGCAGTTCCCTTATTTATTTTAGAACATCAATATGAAGTTTCCTAAAAGTGGGGGTGTATGTAGTGCCCTATTTGTTTTGACTTGTTTGACAATTTTTTTTTTTGTAAGTAGTGATAGTACCTTCGTTTTCTATTCATAAAAGCCAATTAAACCAAATACAACATTTTGGTGGCCTCAACTTGCTTGAAAGGGAAACCAAGTCTATTGGCCACTTGAGTTTGCTATAAGCCATCCAGTAATAGAATTTAACCAGTCTTTCCATCCAAGCTATATGCACTATATAGTTAAAAACACTTAACAAACTAAAAATTAACATATAAAAGTCTGAAAAAGGAGTTATCCGTAAAAAATCAAAGTAAACAGTCAAGGATTATTCCTTCCGGTCATCATTGACCAAATCAACGTTTGTAGGAGCTTCCACTAGGTCCTTAGGTGCATGAGTCATCTGGAACAACCTCTGTTGGATCTCTTCCAGCTTGTTGTCCTGCATTATCAAGATGACCTGCAAATTTTTCATTTCCTTTTTGAGATTCGGCATTCCTTGTGCTATTTCTGCCACTTCTCTTGCCACCTGCTCAAGAGCCTTCACAAGAAGTCGTTTTAACACCCAATAAACATGAAGGGCTTGTCTATAGAGTGTCATACACCCTCTAGTGTTGTCTGGGTCATGGATGATGTCTGCCCATTCCTCTATCTCAGGATCTGACTGCTCTTCCATAACATTCTCTTCCATTTCTTGGATTAATTGGCAGATGTCCTCATCCGTCCCCTCTCAGTAGGCTCTAGCTACTTCCTGGACTACAGTCCTCATAGATCTCCTCCTACGCCGCTGGCTTGCAGGTGTTGAGGTTGGCTGGTCAGCTCTATTCTGCTGGCTCTGTCGCCCTCTGCCTCCACGCCCCCTACCTCTACCCAATCGTGCCATTTTCCCCTTTATTGTCGCATGTTTGCAATTTTCACCAATAGAAGTTAGATTTCTATGATTTTCATACTTTCCATCATCCTTCACTTCATTTTCCCTAATCCCTCCTACCCTACTCCAATCATCTCCATTGTTCTGAGATTTCCATTGATTTTCTTCTCCCAGGTACAGGAAGGTAAGTAAACCCTCTGTCATACTAATAATTGCCTGGGCCAGGTTCATAGTTTTCTCAGCTTGAGTTTCTCGCCTCCTACTACCATTCATCGTAGTATGAGCACTCTGGTCCTTGGTATTTCTCCCCAGGCGGTCCTCTGGTTCACTCATCCTCTGTCCATCTTGTGCAGTACTCAGCTTAACCCCCGCTTCTTCTTTACTTTGCATGGTAGTGTAAAAGACTACCCCATTCATACTCCCTTCCTCCCCGGAGGTTACCACCAGACCTCTCTCTTCCATCATACCATGCAAAACCAAGAGAAATTCAGAAGGAAGGCCAAGGGAGACATACCCGAATTCATGCTTTTCCGTCAACACTCCCAACACCTACACTGCACCTTGTTCCTCTTCCTTTCGACGCATACTAAGTTGCCTTCTCCTCTTTTCCACCCTCAAGTAATTCATCCCACCTGTCCCACTTCCCATCCCACTACTGCTGCCAATTCTATACTTATCTCTCCTCCCACTCCTTCCAATCCATTCCCTCGATATCCCCGCTGACATGCATGATAGCACCGTGGCCTTTTGGATGGTGCTTCGGGCAATAGTTCGTCACCCTGTCCAGCTGCTCCCACGAGTTGTCCTTCTGCCTTTACCTTCCTTCCTTCTCACCCCGATCGAGGGGACTTGTTTGACAAATTGACCTTTATTATTTGAAGGCATTTTCTTTACAAAATGACCTAGTTTATTGAATTATGTTATAATGATAAAATTCATTCTCTTTGATTATTTTGATTAGATTTAATTAACATAATGGTAATTTCTAATGAATTTCATTTAAATTTTTATTTTAATAATGGATGGATAAAATGTACATCAATATAACATAATTAACAATATCATTTTATATGGTTATGATATATGAAATGAATGCATTTAAGGTCCAATTATTTTAAGATACTACTGATGTTTTACATAATATGATAGGGAATTCATAGTTATACATTGATGTGAGATTGCATGAATGTTGTATGGACCATAAATTGAGTGAAGATATATTTTTTGATTCATGATATGATTTAATTTATGATTAGAAACAATTTTTTGCATTGATTTAAGTGTGTGTAGGCATATGGAATATGCTTGTTAATTATTCCATAAATGGATAAACGGTGTTATGTACAAGTGTACATGGTATCATCAATGTAGGAGGAACAATAGTGCTATTTCCCTCTACTAGCACTTATTTTCTATGATTTGAGTTGAAAGTCTTGTGATAATTTAACTTAGAGGTTTCACATTGTCATGAGGGTTGCTGGGTAAAACTTGACATGATGAAAGATTCAAAGTTGCTTGGTGAAACAATAGTGGTTTTGGCAAGATGGTTTTTGTTACCTATCATTTTGTTCCCATGGATTGCATGTAATAAAGTCGTGAAAAGGCTTGTGAATACTTCATTATAATGGGATGGGATGTGAGCACTAAAGGCTCACTAGGCTGAATTTGCTCGGTTTGGCCTAGGGACACTAATATGATATTTTGTTCATTGTATTTTCCCCAAATTGGGGTTTTCCAAGTTAAATAATGTGTTTATGTGTGTTTTTTGTTATTGTTAAATTTATCTCTCTTAGTAATTTTAACATGGTATCAAAGCTCGGTTAACCTAGAATCTCCAAGTAGAGTGGTTTAATGTTGGGAAATAGGAAAAGTTTCTTGGACATGGGGATGGGCATTGATAGTTGTTGCGGTGTTGGCAAATTTCATAAAGAGGAGATGCAATTGCATGATGAGTGCATTAAGGATCTATGATTCTTAAAGCTATGAGAAGATCATTTTTGTGAATTTTTTATAGCAGTGATAGATTAAATATTTTTTTAAAGGTTGCAGAGTGGAGGTTCTTCCCTCTCTAGTGGAGGATGCCATGATTGTTGGATGAGTAAGCAGCACCAAAGGAATCATGTGACTGAGAATTTTTTTCCAAGGATGCATGAAAAGTGTTTGATGGAAAGCTTCAATGAGATTATTTATCGTGGATTCACAAAATGTGGTTGTACATAGGTGAGGAGAACAACGGGTGTGCCAAGTTGAGAGGACAGTGGCACAAGTGTCGGGATAACAATGAAAATTAAAAAATGTATAACAAAGGCAAAAAAAACTCTTTTAATTGCATTTAAATGGGCATATGAATGTAAGGCTTGGTAAGGTATGCATACCCCCAGGAAATTACCAGTAAAGTCTATAGTTATACCTAGATGATAGGGATACATGTTGAATTAGTGAAGACCCTAAATATAAACTTTGAGGGTGATAGGGTTTGGAGGTAAGCAGTGTTGGCTCACTTGGATGGTTTGGCCATTTTTGGTCAAGGGAAACCCCAAGTCAAGGTTTAAGGGTGGATTGTTAGGTAAAACTTAACTTGATGAAAAAGTCAAAGTTACTTAGTGAATCAATGGTGGTTTGGGCACATGATTTTGTGCCTATGGATTGCATGTAATGAATCCTTTAAAAATATTGGGAATACTTCATTATAATGGGCCAAGGATGTGAGTGGTGAAGACTCACTTGGACAGTTTTGTTGAGTTTGGCCAAGGGATACTAATAGAATAATTTTTTAGATGGATTTTCCGAGGATTGGGGTTTTCCAGGACAAACATTGTGTTTATGTGTGATTTTGTTGCTCATAAATATATCTCTCTTAATTAATTTCTCTTGGTAATTTTAACAATGGTGGGCCATAGATTTGATCATTCATGAGGTCTAGTTGAGGGGTGGGCAATAAGGTGGCATTATTATTTATTAATGACCATTAGCCTTTCAATAAGGGTAATAAAATTTCAAATAATAGGGTCTCAACAATTGCATCATTTCACCCACCAAGAAGGTTGGATGCTTGAAGGGCATGCATGAACATTGAAACCCTAGTACTTATTGAAAGGTAGCACCCATGGTACTTATTAACAGGTGACTCTTGAGGGAAATGGAGTAGTATGGTATTGTTGATATTATTTAAAGTCATTGAATACACATGAAAACATATTTGATTAAGCATGTAAAATATGGTTTAATTAGCATGTGCATTTTAATTCAATTGAGCAAAGCTAAAATGCTTAGTTGATTGGTTTATTGAGTATATGGACTAGAGCATTTCATAACAAGGGAAATAAAATAGTTCATTTAAAAAATGAGTTAAAGATAAATGTATTCTAGAATGTTAATGATTTTTTTTAATTAACTAGAAATTAATTGCTAGTGCACCCACAAATCAAGGAGAATAAAGAAGAACAAGGAATTCAAATTCAAATAGAAGTGTGGAAAATAAAGGTGGGTGGGGAGATATTAAAGAGAATTAATAAATAGCCAAAGTAGAGACTACATGTGCACCCACTTAAAATGATAACAAGGAGGAGATGAAGGGAACACATAAGAGTAAAAATAAGAGATGTAGTGTTGAGTAGAGGCTAATCACTATTTTATATTTTTAAATAAATAATTACTTGTGCATGTGAGTGAAGAATAGTGGGTAAGTAATATGCAATATTGAATTGTAGAATTATATTTATGCATGAGATGGATGAGTGCCCTAGGCCACAAAGCTTATAAAAATGGAGGCTTGAGTTCAAGAGCTCATATACTTTTGCACCATAATGCTAGATGGTTGTTGCAATACTTAAACTTCTATTGGTGACTGTTGAAGTGTTTGGTCTATTGAAGAATGTTTAAGAGATGGGGATTTCCTCACAAGCTAGAATCTTTTCTCTTCTCTCATTTTGCTATATTAGTACCTCTCATACAATCACATTACAACTTAGGGGTCCTTAGGGAAAGAGAGTACCCATTGGAGTTGGTAGGACGATCAACTTGTGGAATATTTGAAAATCATTTAAGTATTTGTGAGTGAAATTCAAGCTCAACATTCAAATCTCAAAATTTCATTGTAGATGCAACTAGAACTCAAGCTTAGAATTCAAATATCAAAATGAAACTAAATATTCTACAATAATTCTTGAATTTTGTTTGTGTATGAAAATATTGGTTATCTATTGAATATCGGAGTTTTGTTGTATTTCATTGTCAGTTTTCATAATTACATATGTATTCACTTCTCTAGTTATTAGATTACTTTCATTTATTCAAGAAATTTGTATGATATTTTCTTTTAAATACATTTAAAAAAAAAAACTAAATATAGTTTATTTATATTGAATTAAAAAGAAATGTATAAACCTAACATGAAGACATTATTTAAGGCTACAAGCTCTTGGTAATTGCGTTGTTTGTAAAATAGAAATTTGTGTCAAATAAAGAGCTTTAAAGAGACTCATTCTCTAATCTTATAGGTTTAGGGTGTATTCATTTCAAGACCCATAACCTACAATACTAGTATTGACTTTATATGAATTCATTCTATCAACTAGTAAACCTATGACATATCCATTTCCAAGATAAATAGAACCGCGACCTCTTTCATTGTATTAATATTTATTTGATAGTCGAAATACTTCTATTGAATTTCTTTATAAAGCAATCTGATGACACTAATAGTCTAATGGTAATGTAGATTTTTATATTTGTCGAAGGCAAAGTATATTGTAATCAATTTGGGTCAAAATGCTTTGACTCTTAATTAATTTGCAAATTTTTAAAAACTATTTGTAAAGTTTATTAAAGTTTTGGTAAAATAAAATATTATTTTTATTTCTTAGAAATTGAAAATTAATTTCTGAATTTCTAATTTTGATTGGTGGATGACTAATTCTTTGTGGTTTAAAATCAATTTGTCGGAATTAAAAATTGTTTAAAAAACCTTCTAATTGCCAAGTGTCCTCATATATAGGTTTTTTCCATAATTAATATTTTCTTTCCATTCATTATTATATGTATTTTTAACAATAAATATTTATTAACCTATAACCATTCCTTGCTTGTTTTCTATTAATTGTTGTATTCTTTCTCATAATAATGTTTTTTTTCTAATAGCACTCTAATTTCCGAGTGTCCCATATATATCTATATATATTATATATATATATATAATATATATATATATATATTATATATATATATATATTCTTTCCATTCATTATCATATTTATTTTAATAATAAATATTTATTAAGTTGTAATATTTCTTGCTTGCTTTCTATTAATTGTTGTATTCTTTCTAATAACAATGTTTTTTCACCTTTATCCATTAATATATTTCATTAATCATAGTAGTTTTTGATAGTTTAATTATTTAATTGTTGTCGATCTTTTTTTCATAAAACTATGTTATCATGTACCAATAGATTATTAGAAATTTGATTCCTCCTATTGTATTTGTTTCTCGAAGGCAAATTTTGGCTGCAAAATCGCATCGAGAAACCAACTCGACCAAAATTTAGGTTCAAGTTGACCCTCAAACCAAATGGGTCTCCCTCAAGTGATACAAGGATTTTTAATATTGTTCAGTGTCACTAAACAACAACCTATGAAGCACGATGACCAAATATATTATTTGTTGTATAAGTGGTTGTTGATGAGTATCCAATCTCTGCTCAGAAATAAAGCCCTTTCTTGTTGAGGTTTGATTAAAGTGTCAACTTCTAGCTTTGAAAAAATAACATAATTTTAAATAGTTGGGTAGAGGAATAAAAGAGAAATTAGATAATCAAGTATCCATCATGAATACTTAATCACCTAACAAGAGCAAATGCGTACAAAAGAATCTCTATAACCCACATATATATGTTTAATATATGACAGAAGACATTAATTTAATGATGTGGAGGTACTAATTTAAACAACCTGTCCAATTAGCTAGTCTCAATGTACATGATAACTTTGCAGTGGTTTGTTAGAGAGGTTAATCCTCAACCTAGCTTTGCCCAATGCTTCTATATTACCTTAAACATATACAAAATCAGATTATGAAATCACTAGAAAAGACATATATGAGAAACAAATTTTGTCATTAAAGTAAAGCCATAAACCTTTAATTAAAATTCTGCAATAGAAGCCTCTACAAAAATGGTAGGATTTTTGGCATCAAAAGCCAACCCTTTTACATTAAAAATTATACAACATATAGAAAATTACAAATTGCTAATTTTGTTTAGCTTTTTGTAATAAAAATCTAAACAATAAACCAAAAATACAAACAATCTCTGAAAAAAAAGCATGAAATTTGGAGTTTTTTGCAAGTCTTCTGCCTTGAAATCTTGAGCTGCTTAAACTGTCTGCTGGAAAATTTCACTTTGATCCTTAGTTTGTTGATCTTCTGCTACTAGGTGTTTTTTAAGCGCTGATATTTCTATCTCTAAATCTGAATAAGAATGATTGTTGATCTTCCTCCTTCTTCATATGATAAAATCATGTCCATTGTTGGAGTATAAGAATCAATACATTATGTTTGTAGCCATATTTTATTTAGCGGGTTAATTTATTAATTTGAATTGTCGTTTTATTAATTTTATTTTCTGTTTATTTTAAATATGTGCATTTTATTTCAAAACTATAGTTCTATCACAAATTAATAAAGTTATTAAACTAATGGTCATTATTATTTATTAAAATATAATATTTTAAATAAAATATAATTCCTCAGTCACTATGTGAAAATCTATGGCTATAATTATAATTGCGGGGAGGGGTGTGGTCTGCCCAACGACATTTAAGGAAAGGGGGGGTCCTCAATTTTTACCATTGGTTTTTACTTAAAGTTACATGGCATCTTTTCATGAATTGCAGAGCCCCCCCCCCCAATGGTTTTCAAAACAAATAGGGGGGTATGCAATCCACTTTTTGTTGCACAAAGTTTGATAATTTTGACTCTTTTTTTTGTCAAGTTGTCTGTGATCCTCTAGGTTTGACATGTGGCTTGAGGAGTCGCAACCCAGGGGCATCTATGTCGTCAAAGTCACCTGGGTTTCACACCTGACTTGGGTCACACCAACCCTTAGCTGACTAAATATTTTAGCATGTCTCCTCCCCCTAACACAAGGCACAACCACCCCCGTGAGGTTTGATCTTGGGTCGCCTTGCTGATGAGGCTCATCCTCAACTGGTTATGCTAATAGGACTTGACTTGATAACTTTGACTTTTATTTTTGTTTTTACTTTCTTTTGTTGTTTAAGTATATATTTTTATTTAATTGACTTTTAGTTCTAAATCTAATTAATATAACCCTAATTAAATTCTTAACTTTAATTAATACCAACCATATATTTATTATATATATATATATATATATATTATTATTATATATATATATATATATATATTATTATATATATATTATATTTATATATATATATATATATTTGTTAAATTAATTAACCGACCTTAATTAATTATGTTTTTATCTAATTAACAATTAACATTATCATTATATACATATATTCATTGATTTATTTTTATTTTTATTTTACAATTTTATTTGAAAGTTTTTTGTAACTTTTATTGAACAAGAAAAAGTTACACCACCTCCAAAACTATGTTTTCATGTACCAATAGATTATTAGCAATTTGATTCCTCCTCCACAAAGGTTGTCATGCTTAAATCATGCACTTAATATAACTAAGTTATATGATTGCATTCACCCCATAAGGGTTCTCTACTTTTTGCATAAGAGGCAGGTACTAAGCAACAATGTTTCATATTACACTTATTTCATTTGAAATCCAATTGTTTCCATTTTGAATTTATGCATGCCATAAGTGTGAATGCTAATAGTCATATTGTAAACCTATGTAATTTCTGTGGAATCAAATTGTTGTATTGATTACTATGATTTTACAAATTTATTCCCATACAAATTTCTTTGAAATTGATTGATTTCTATTAAATTTTTATATGATATTTTTTTTGAAAATAAGTTATTTGCATTAAATCTATGTATGATACAATCTTTGTAGGATGAAATTGTCCTTTTGGAATCGATGTGTTTCTTTTCTAATTTCGTATTGTGTAATGTGCATGCACTAACAATCAAATTTCAGTGCATACGATCTCAATTTCATATTGGATATTATTCTATTTGAACTCTGTTTGCTTCTATTGAATTTTGCATGGTGTAATGATTTGACATTAATAGTTATAACAATTAGTGGTAACAAATTCTTTGAGAAGCCAACACTATGTAACCATACCATAATTTGTTTTTGCTTGGATTATGTATTTATAATGTATTGGCACCAATGGAGCATTGTGATTTTCATTAAAGCTAAGATTCACTTATGCCATATATTGTATGGATATTGTAGACCCATGATGCACAATATTGATTGTAAGTATGTCGATAGGTATGTTTATTTTGGAATAAGGCTTCCAGAATTTTAATTTAATTATCAATAATTATTAGGTGGATAGTAATGATTTAACCTTTACATACTATTTTAAAATATTCTTAGTAGTATTCACCAATAAAAGGTTAATGTTTATCTCCAAAGTAGTTATGACCTTTTTTCCCTTTAATATAATTGATTAATTAAAAAAAAAATGTTATAGGAGCAAGTGTCATATGAAATAAGTTTTGGTTTTTTTGGTTGTGTGGTATTGATAAGAAATGGTATTGTGACAAAGCTTATTAAAAGATTAATAATCTCCATGTTAAAGTGGGGTGAATCTTCATGGTTAAGAATCTGGTTATGTGTCTCGATCCTAATGAATCGGCTTGGCTCTTACCTTGGGCATTGCCATTTCCCTCCTCACCCCCAAGGAAAATGCAACATTCTTGACCTCCTTGGATTCTTCGTTTGACTCAAGAAGGCCTTTTTGAATTGATTCATCATTAAAATTCATGGACTCTTCAATTTTATGGTGCCTCATAAAGGAATCCTAGGGTGTCAGGAGGGGGAGGGATTCTCATTAATCCCGACTGAATAATTGTTGAACAGTATGCTTGGGGTTTGGGCAGGAAGACAAACAACCAAGCATAAGCCTATGGGTTGTATTTCAATCTCACTTTAGCTCAACAAAAAGGAATCAAGGATATGAACATATTGGGTGACTCTCTCTTAGTTATAAAACACATGAAATCAAACACTACAGCTCAGAACAACAAGTGATTCAAATTCTATAGAGAGCCCTTGGCTTGCTCCCTCTCTTTGGGCATCTGCAATTCTTTCATAACTTAAGAAGTATAAATAAGGAAGTGGACATGCAAGCCAATTTGCTTTCCAAATGAAAGAAAGTTGCAACTAGGTAAATGGAATTGAAGGATACCTTCCCATCCCCTAGACTTGAGCATGAAAGGATACTTCATATGAGGACATATTATGTTGATTTCATCTAGTGAATGTGTGACCCATGCATTCTTGCATTCCTTTGATGGAGGATATCCTTTATTTTGATCATGCTCTAAAGATACTTAATCGTTCCATGTTACCTGCAACCATATGACATGAATTTTCAATATAGACTGTAAGCATACATACCTCATTTTCCTTTGGGTCATCTAGACTTCCTGCAACAACTTCCTTGATTGAAAGATCTTCAATCCCTTGATCTTCTTCACTTTTATGTTATCATACCATCATCCCATGAATTCCACAAGTTTGAAATTCTTGATAAAACACTTGCTTCCCCTCATGATCGGTGAACCTTTCATGAAGATTCCATCAGAGAATATTGAGGATCTAAAGTATCCCCATCAGCAGATGTTTCCATTTGACAGATGTATGATGAACTTTGTACTAGATGACCTTTCCACTTGTGTTTTCAATGAGATTTCCAATAGCTATATCCTTGACTTCCATAGATTCTAACCATCTTTCATGCTTCTCTATGATGATGCCCCAAGCTCTTGCTTTCAATGCTTCTATGGTGCCTTGATGCATCCCATTATTTTACTTAATGAATCATGATAGCCATTTATTACAACAAAAGACTTAGGAACTTGAAAACAACTTATGTGAGGAAGACTATCTCAATAGTGGATATATCTTACTTCCTCTTTCTTAGACTTGTTCTTTTCAACTTCCTCCACTTCTTTGGTGACGTGGGTTTATTCTCTATCTCTCTTGTTATTTCCCTTCTTTTACTTGGGATAATCTTTCCTGTAATTCTCATATTATTTACATCCATAGATTTGAATCTTAGCTATGTTCTTATTTCCTTTCCGAGGATTGAATTTTCCAAATTTCCCTTTCCTTCTAGCAAATATTTGAATCCTCTTATTTGATTCTTCAACACTTTTTTCCCTTAACCCATCTTCTTCTTTCTTGCATAGAGGCCACAATTTGTTGAATGGGATAGCTCCCTTGTCCTCACAGGTATTTGATACGTGGTTACCTTGTTCATCAGTTAGTGCATTTAGAACAATGGAGATCATTTCTTTATCTGATATAATCTCTCCTAGATCTTGAAGTTGAGATCTTAATTGAGATGCTTTTGAGAGACATGAGGATATCCCTTCATCCTTTGATACCTTCAATTTCTGTAGATAAAATCTAAGTGATATGATCTCTCTTATTGCAATTTCAGAGAATAGCTCTACCATTTTATCATATATCTCTTTATATGTCTCCAACTCTGTTATATAAAGAATGAGGGGATCTTTGACAAACTCCATAAGAATATATTGAGCCCTTAGATCCCTTTTCATCTATTCAAATAGTGCTTGTCCTTCGGATGGTTTGGAGACCTTTCCATTGACATGATCAATAACTTCATTTTCTTTAAGGACTATATCTATCCATTTTTTCCATGCAAGGAATTTCGACGACCCAACAAACTTATAGATCTTCTTGCAAAATGAATTCATTTTCGCTAGATTAGATTATAGAAGAAACGATACTTACCTATCAAGTGAAGATAAAATCTTCTTCAACTTGATCCATTTAATGATGATTGATGAAGATGTCTTAATCTTCTTGGATGATCTTCTTTAATGGTAAGGACCTTGATTCGATGATCTCTTCAACTTGGCCTTATTTTCTTGATGGTGGTCGCAAGACTTCTTTGTAGACTCCTTCTTTGATATATGGTTATAATGCTTCCTTTGAAGATCTTGTCTAAAAGATGATCTTTGCTTTTATGCCTTCCTCGATATTTTATCCTTGAGTGTCCATTGATAAGATACGCCTCCTTGACTTACTCACCTTAGCTCTAATACCATGTTGAGAAATATAGGGCATAGGAATTAAGTGATTTCCCTTCTATTAGTAATTGTTTGTGAGTGTTTTTTACTTCTTTATATTAGGATCTTCTTTTACTTAGGTTATTAGTGTTCTTCTTCATCAAACAACCACCAATGCATAAACCATAAAGAAACAAAAGACACATAATATAGGTTATCAGCCAGGGCCAAAACCTCTCACTCTTGAGAGGAAAACCCAAACAAATTATTTTTCTTATAGAGATTCCAATTGACAAATAAGAAGACCAAGACCCTTGACCAATTTTCCACTCCAAGACCAAGACACAAACAATCCTTCTGCTCCTTTCTTCTTCTTGGTTATTCTTCAACTTCGGCTTCCTTCTACTTCAGACCTTCACCTTATTTCAACATCCTTTGAAACCCTAGTTGCACCACTTATGAGAGAGATATATGGCTATCCACTCCCTTAACCTTCTTCGCTTGGAATGTATAGCTATATTATCCAAATCGACTTGTTGATTTGACTTCACAAGTAATATTGCAAAGTTTGATTCTTCTCGGTTTCTTTCTACAACATATGTTGCCTCCTTTATTCGCACCTGTGACAAGAAACAATCCTAAAATAATCCCAAATCACTCCAAAATATTTAAGTGTTCCTTTTCCTTAATTTTCTGGTTGCGGGAGCATCTTCATTGACCTATTTCGCACTTATGTTTCAGACTTAGACTTCACTAAAAATATGTCTGAAATTTTGTGTCAAAGATGAAACCTCAGCTGCCTATAAATAGTGGTTTGCCTCTGTAAATTAGCTGACATGAGAGAGTTGAGTTGACATGCCTCTTTGAGTAGGTTATTTACTCCATTTTGTAGCTTGAAGGAGTTATTTTGTTCCTGGTCTTGGAGGTCTTACATACTGATTTAATGACTCATACAAAATGTAACATACCCAAGAAGGGTCCCTCATACATGACATTGACTCAATTTGACTTTATGACCAATCCTAAGGACTCATAATGGGATTCATACTACAAAAAAAATTCCTTTCTCATGAAACCCATGAGACAATAATTACAATAATAATTTTATTTTTCTTCTTTGCATTAATTACATAAAACCAAAATAACACATGTCATTATGAAGATCAAACCTAGTTACATTTTTCAATAGAGAGGTTCCCCTCGGTAGAGTTAATTTTCAAAGAGTTCCAGACAGGTGAGTGCCATTTTCTTAAGATAATTGCTGAAGAAATCATTGTCAGGGATCCTATGTCATGCTATAGTGTGATTTTGGGCGTTGTGGTGTCAATTGGGTTATTGTTTTTAGTTCCTCTGTGTCAATTTGGGTCCTTGTTCCTCCTTAGTTCCATCTAGGCACTATGGAGTCTATTGGGTTGTTGTTCCTCCTCTATGGAATTTGGACCACTGCCTCTCAAGTAAGTGTTAATTGCAAGAGAGTTCCAGACTGATGCATGCCATTTACTAGAGTTAATTTATGAAGAAATCATTGTTGGGGATCTTGTGTCATGTTATTGTGTGATTTTGGGTGTTGTGGTGTCAATTGGGTCACTGTTTTTAGTTCCTCTGTGTCAATTTGGGTCTTTGTTCCTCCTCAATTCCATCTGGTCATTGTGGAGTCAATTGGGTTATTGTCCCTCCTCTGTGGCATTTGGGCCACAACCTCTATTCCTCCATGGTAATTGGGTCTCAGGTTTTCCCTTGGTTTATCTCTTTCAAGTAGACAACATGGATTCTGAATCTTAGGGATATCGACGTTGACACTCTGGTCAGGTGGTGGGTTATTCTGGCCGGAATTAGGAGAAGTGACCTCCTATGGCCACTTTTTCCCCACATGCCTGTGGCCCTTGTGAAGATGAACATTATGAATTGAGGGCAAATCTGGCAGATCTTCGGAAATGTTTTCAACAACAATGTGAAGAAGCTTGAGAAATGCACGAGAAAAGCATAGAGAAGAGCCATAAGATACATCAGCTGGAAGACGAGGTGTATGCACTACGCAACCAAATTGAAGAACTGCAAATTCAATTGGCTGAGAAGAACTCTCAGAATGCAGAGGATTCAACTTGAATTGATCTCAACAGACATGCTAAACCAGATGGCTATACTTCCTCATTTTCTAGTGTTTTATTATAAATTTTAAATGCATTTTGCTTTTAGGGCGGTACTACAAGGCTTATCCTAGTATATATGTAAATGCTCAGTTGCATTTTGAAAATCAAATGTGATTGTACAACCAGTCTGCAAACATAGATGTCCATGGATGGCAATGAAATCAAATTGTAATCTCCCTTGTTTGCCACGACCGAGCACGTATTAATATATAAATCTACTATTATTTTACTATTAAAAATAAGAATGTGGTTATATATAATATATATATATATATTATATATATATATATTATATATATATATTATATATATATATATATATATTATATAGTTTTTATGTTGTTTTAATTTTAACAATGTAAGATGTATCATGAAATAAATGTTTTGATGCTTATCATAGATTCATGTGTATTGGCATTTGCCAACCATTTAATTTATATGTGTATGAGTATTTATAATTATTGAAATCAACTCCATTCCTATTGAAATTCTATGTAAAATATTGCACCAATGGCTATAATCTTGTTTCGAATTCTATGTAATGCATTTGCACTTAGATTGTTAAATGAAATTATTAAATTTTATATCAATAAAATATATGTTTTTTCAAATTGAAGCAACATTATTAGGAATTGATGATATATACAATTAACACAAATGATTTAGTTGTGAATCAAAGTTAACATAATTGAAACAATTATTGGAATCAATAAGAGTTGAATATTATAATCTCTACAAATAACAACTATATTATTTTCACATGTATGTTCGGAGGCCACAACTTTACCCTTAAGATTGCATGCATAGTGTTGTTTGCATTATTTATTACAGGATTACATAATGATATCAAGCTTCCAATCACATATACAAATTACCAAACGTATCGATAAGTTATTACCCCAAAAAAAGAATTATTGCCAATGATAGTACATGTTTCACACATGCCATACTCTTCACACACTTGATATTTATACAAAGGGAGTCTCAATATAAAAGAGGGATACCATGAAAATGACATGACTTAAAATGGCTAATAAAATTTGAAAAATGGTAGAGAAGGATGTTGGATATAATGGTTTAATTATCCCTCATCTCCATCTTCTACAAAATACTTCATCCAATTTGAGAACTCTTCCACTTGTATTTTCACTCATAAGTTACTTATCTTTCTTGTTACACTCACAAAGAATCTCCATGAAATCCTTTCCCTAACCACTCAACACCTCCCCCTTCTTATCCAAATCTATCAACCTTTCCTCACCCTTTACCATTGCAGGGTTCTATATAGTTCTAGTATGTATTACTAATCTCCTCACCTTCACCAACTTTTACTCATTTCCCATTTCTGTCAATTTTCAACATAATTATCCAACACGTTATGAAAATATGTAAATATCATAGAGCGACAGAGATAATACCCACCAAATGATATCCTTTCTAATGGTCCCATATGCATTTTCTTAGCTAGAAAATTCTTCTTCATAAAAAGGACTTTTGTTGTCAAACATGTTTCTATTATTACATCACTACTTCATGAAATGCACATTTCAATTAAGGCATTGATAAAGAATGTTGTGAGAGTTATATACACATAGCCATGTCATGTCTCCTTGAATAATCACATTTTTTAGTTATTATTGAGATGATGAAGTTTTGTAAATATATTGAAACTATCTAAATCTATGAATTTTAGGGTAGGATAAAGTCAATAGTAAAAAAAAAAAAAACATTTTTTTATAGTATCATATGCATTTTCTTCCCTAGTTATTTCTTCTTCATGAAAAGAAATTCTCCCAACATATATAATATGAACACTACACTCTAATGTTGAGGCATGAACATTTCAATCTAGACATGTATTGGAGAATGTTGTTAAGGAAACCCAGACATGGAAACTTCATTCCTTCTTGAAGCATAGCCTTTGCTACCTTTTATTGAGATTCCAAATGCAATGACAAATATTTGTTATAATTGCTTGAATCTATGTAGTGCAAACAATGTAACCACACCAAATAAAAGTATATGATTGGGTGGACTTATGTAGATCATTGATGATAATTATATATTCAAACTAATGAAACTCACCGTTAATAAAGTTTCTCCCATCAATAGATTGATGACCATCTAATTTTAATACTTCTCATTTTTCCTTCTTCAATTCCCCTTCACAACTTTGGGAAAATGCATGCATTTACATTGTCGCTACTCTTAACATTACATTTTTGTGGGAGATTCATCCCACATGCTCCACTGCCATTACTAAGAATTTCCATGAGTGTAATTCATCCAGCAATTATGATAGTAATTAATAGTTTATAATCCATATATTTGGGACCGTTGGCCACTTAGCCTATCTAGTACCTTTATGATCCCTCGTCTACCTATTCCTATTGCAATTTAAATACACATAAGGAATCCACTCTTTCAACATTTGAAATTTAAATAAGAAATGTTTTCCCCTCAAATCATCCACTTTCACGTGGGGTGGTAGGAGGGGGAGGGATTCTCAATAATCCCGTAGGATTCATTGAATTTAGATATGCTTGGGGTCTTAGATGGAAGACAATCAACGAAGCAAAAGCATATGGCTTGTTCCTCGACCTTACCCTAGCTCAAAAGAAGGGTATAAAAACAATACAGGTTTTAGGGGATTACATGATAATTACTAGGCATATGATCTATGCTACAAAAGCTAAAAACACTACTCTGAACCAAATTATCAAGAGATCCAAAGGATTTCTTTCCTCCTTCAATTTGGTGTCCTTCTACCATATTCTCATAAGAAATAACCAAGAATCAGACAAACAGGCAAATCATGCATGTCAGTTGAGAGAAGAAAGATGCATATTGAATGAGGTCGAGAGCACGACTAACATTCCATAAGTAAATTGATGGGATACAATTTTTGAGAGGATCGAAGCATTGTAAGGAAATTAATATACTCAAGGATTGGATACATTGTTTTCATGTTGTTTAAGGCGGTAAATTGGCCCCTTCACCCTCCCTTTTGTCCCCCCCTATCCCATGCACCCCTCCCTTACCCTTTGCTTCCACTCCTCCTTATTTACCCCCCCTCCACCCCTTCCCTCCTCTGTTCTCCTTTCATTTCCGCCATATCCCCCCTCACCCATCCATCTCTCTACACCATGATCTCCACCCCAACCCACCTTATCCCCTCAGTCCTTAGGCCATGTCTCATCATATCATGAGAGCTTTGATCTGCCATGGAGCCTTGTGATAGGACCGTCTTATACCTTCATTTGTGACATGTTGGAGTCTGTCGTCTTGGTACTACGCTTGTTTTCAAAAGGGAACTTGGCGTGTGTCTTCAATTCTCATGCCTGGGTTCGTGGGGTAAAGGGTGACAATGTAAATGCATGCATTCAGCTAGGAAGAATGGACCAAGAGTGGTCTGGGGAATTAATGGAGGAAGAGAGGGAAATAATGGAGATTTATTGGGATCTCAGCTATATCAGCCTCTTCGCTCAGCACAACATCATCTCTTAGTCTAACAACAGCTATAAAGGGAATAAAAATATGTTATGTTTGTATGATTTAAGGATATATGTTGCTAAAGTGGCCTATCCGAAGGCCTAGCGGCTAAAGCTGAGGTCGATGATTGCCTGTTATTGGGCTTGGGTTAATGGGCTAAAATTCAAGGAGTTCCTAAGTGAAATTGAAGGTTTGATTGCAATTGAGGTTATGAGGGCATTTGAGAGTTTGTATGTTGATACTAGGTTGGACGATGTTATTTTACTAAAGTGGGCGGAGGTTCAGATCCAGAATCTAGGAGTAAATTTGTTAGTCGGACAATGGAGGTAGGTCTGGTTGAACACAGTTGTGGGTGAGAATGACTATAATCCTTGGGTCTATGAGGGTGCCCTAGAGGACAATGAGGAGGAAAGGGTCAAGCACACTTTGGAGTTGAGTGGGAGTGACATAAAGTTCTAAAACATTTTGGATAGCCAAAAAATGGATTATATGGTACAACGTGCAAAGGCCAATTCCTGGTCAGGCTCTTAGGGTAGTCGCGGGTCGAGGTTAAAGGAGCTGTGGGAGGTCAAGGGAGTTGCGGGTGGGAACTTCTCTGGAGGGAAGGAGAAATCAGCCATCCTGCATCAACTGCGTGCAGGTCCACTTAGAGTTGAGAGAAGGCCTGACTGAATTGCAACGCATCATACATCAGCAGTTATAAGAGAACATGTCGATGTAGGAGAGAGACCTGGAGAAGCAAGAGTGTATACATCATCTAGAAGAGGAAGTTGATGCACTAAGGAATCAAATTGAGCAGCTGAAGCTCAAAATGGACGAGAGCAACAAGGAAAATGAGGAGGACTCGACCGAACAAGACCAGAATAAAGGCTCTAAAGATATCTCAATTGGTCTGGACCTTAACAATCCAATGTCAATGGATATATAGCTTTCATATGTTTTTTCTCACAGTTTCTAAATGATGCATAGTAAATGTAAATATATCATGTTTCAATTTTGTCGAATTTATAGTTGTAAAAGCTCTAGAATGGGGAATTTTGGTGGGAAGATCATATGCAACCTAAATAGTAAGTTTGCAGAATAAATGAAACATAATCATCTCTTTGAAGGTTTGGAAAAATCTATGTAAAACCTTTATTTTTTTACGAATGGGCGCGATATATTTTATATAAAAATCTACTCATTCTAGTTAAAGAATAAATCATCCACTTTCACATACAATTGACTATGCAAGAAAAGATACATGCAATGATTCTTATTTTTGGGACATTTCATTTTTATTTAGAATGAAATTAGATTATAAATAATGGATTCACATAAATTGCTAAGGGTAATTATATATTTAAATTAATTGAGATGACCACTAATCAAGATGCTCCCATGTTTTGAAATAGAATTTCCACACTAAAGTGATAATGAGCTTGAGTTCCTACCATTTTTGTTTCTCTAGTTCCTCTTGAAAATGATGAAAAAATGGATACACCTTCACCTTCATCTCTCTATTATTGACATTATATTTTTGTTGGAGATTTCTCCTTGTGATCCTTTGACACTATTAAAGGAGAATAGTCTATTTCTACTACTACTAAGAGAGATTACTCTTTCTCTCCACATTTTCTTTAGTGATAATATCTATTCTTTAGATGTATTGACATATGAAATGAAAAGAAATTGAAGTTTTCACTACTAATTATCTACTTTCTCATATAATTAACCATGCAATAAAAAACACACATGCAATGGGTTTTATGTTTGGGTGATGCTAGCTACATTTAGAATGAATTTTATTACATATGAAAAGGATAAAGTGGAGGATGGAAAAGATACATACATTTTTTGTGATTTTTTATAAAATATAATTTGATTAATTAAAGTCACAAATAATTTTTGCAAAAATTTAATATTGTTATCTCTTGGGGTTCTAGTGAGATAGGACACTTGATATTCGTCACAAAATGTATAACTAATATTCACACCTAAACAAACATTTCATACCATTTTCTTTTAATGTAACAATGTTACAAAATAATCACTATACAACAAGTTATGAATAAGAAACTTAACTTGTGAGCCATGAGGTTTGTAAGCCATTATTCTATTCCCTAAATTAATTGGCATTGCATTAAAATTTAACCACCATATATGAGTTGCATGTCTTTGTTATTTACTTGTGCTAGTATTATACTTTCATTTCAATGATTCCATGTTGATTTTGCATCTATGTATAATAAAACATATAAAATATTAAAAATAGACAAGTATTTGGGAACAACAGGGAAAAGAAAAAAAAAAAGAGCATTTGTGACTATTAATGTATTTTACTTAATAATATTGATGTTACCACTTTGCACCACAAATTATATGTTTCATGCAATGCATTAAAATATAAAAGATTGAATTGATTTATCCAATCAATGTATGTCGATATCTAAAATTGAAAATCACATTGCAATTGTTACTTGCAAGCCTCTCATTAGGAGAAGTCATTATTCAACGTCTTTATCCCATTACATTTCCATATATTGTAGGACCATCATTATACATCTTTAAAAATTGACGATAACAAGCATTGAAGATTCTTCACACACTCCATCCATATATGATTTGATATCTTGTAGTGTGACACATCCAACTTTTAAGAGACTAAAGATAATCAAAATTGCTACATAGTTTCTCCAAGAGGTAGCATATTAATAGATGTCACCCTTACAAACATGTGTGAAATGCAATTATTGTATGTTGATATTCTAAATGTGAAAATCACATTGCAATTATTACCCACAAAATCATCATTAGGCAAAGCCATTATTCAATGTCATTATCCCATTACATTTTCGTACATTGTTTTTTCCCTGGGAAAAATCGTAATTTTCTATTAATTTGAAAATTACATGTTGTAGATGCCTAACAGGCATATGCTGTATGTATAGGCCATAGCCTTCAAAAATATAAGTCTGTACAAAATTACCCTCAT
>APFE030629761.1:53482-75187 GCA_000404065.3 Pinus taeda
ATATATATATAACATAGAGTTCTAATGGTATCTGCATGTAAATAAAATCTGTAATTAGGGCCTATTGGCCCTCTGATATAGTGATCAATATATGGCATGTGGTAGTATTGGTAGTGTTCTACCTCCCGTTGCTCTTTTAAAAGCCATAAACCCTTGGGCTAGACTGCGACCTCCTTGGATAGCTGAATGACAATCTAATTGTGTTCCCTATAAATGTGGTGGCAAGAAATATAATCAAATTGAGATTTTAAAAGCATGGATTCATCCAATATATCCCTTAGAGAGTGAACATGACATGCATATGTATTATTGAACCAATTTATAATGATTTTGGAGTCCCCGAATAT
Organism: Pinus taeda; assembly: GCA_000404065.3. Taxonomy (NCBI): domain Eukaryota; kingdom Viridiplantae; phylum Streptophyta; class Pinopsida; order Pinales; family Pinaceae; genus Pinus; species Pinus taeda. The sequence continues at coordinate 53,830 of APFE030629761.1, forward strand.
ATGTAGTTGTTCGCAATCATGAGCCAATGCAAAATGAAGAAATGCCTAAGAGTGATGAGTTCAGAAAAATTATTTGTATCGGCCCCCAACCCCATCTGAATGCAATATAAATGTGTGTTCGTTAAGTGTAATAGGATTCCCTCCCCCCCACATCCTCTATCTTGAGTGGATCCATCAAAAAAGGCCCAAGGGTGATTCCGGTATATAACTTCAGGTGTCATAACTCGGGTTGTAGGAGTAATATCATCATTAGGGATTTCATGGAAGGAATTAATAATCTGAGCAACTGATATAGTCTATCGAATGACTTTGTCTCTAAATATGATACCATTCCTATTTAACCAAATAGACCAGCTTATAAGTAATGGGAGATTGCAGTTTTCCAGTTCAAGGACTCGGCCCACCATAGGTTCCATGCATCCATAATATTTTGACCAGTCCATCGCTAAGTAGTGGCCAAAGAGGAGAGAACTTGTTCCCAAACATTTCTAATAGAAGGGAAGAAGAGGAAGAGATGTTCATTCGATTCCTCGGCCTGTTGGCATAATATGCACCAAGTGGGGCCAAAAAATGATCTTTTCTTTAGATTTTCCCCAGTAGGTGATTTGTTCATTAATACATTCCATATAAACAATCCGATCTGAGGGGGGAATTTGAGCTTCCAAATAGATCACCACCACCCCACCAACACAGGTGTCTTGTGTGAAGCGTGGATGATTGGGTATCCTTATTTGGGAGAATAAGATTTGTGTGTTGCATGTGCCCAAATGAGTTCATCATCTTCCTCTGTGATTCTGACATGAGATTCAGTCAATGCTGCAATATATCCCTCCCAAACCTAGGTCCACTAAGTTGGAATTCCCAGTAGATAAGTTGCTTTCTATGCCTGTGCAAATATAGTGGATTGTTCTGAGTCTGCATTATTTTCAATCATAGTTATGCCCCTGTCCTTAAGAAAATTAATAAGATCATGGGTAGACGATACATGTTGCCACAACCAATCCATGGAACCATACCGTTGCACACATATGTGCCAGCTCTAATTTGCCATACAAGGCCATCTTTGATAATGGGTAGAGTAATAAGAACAACCCTCCAGATTGTCGAAATACCATTCATGTGCCATGATGGAAGGCGTATCCAATCCATGATATGTAGAGGCCATATGTATTTATAATGAACAACCTCTGACCAGAGGTTGTGTGAATTAAGGATGAGCCATTCCATCTTTGCTCCTAATGCATGAGCGAAAGAAGGTAGATATTTTAGTCCCCATCATCCCCATTTTTTACGAAGTGCTATTTGACTCCATCCCACCCAGGCAAAAATCTTCCCTTCCTTGTATACATTCCAAAGGAATTTAAAACATATTTTTTGGATATAAGTAATAATTCCTTTGGGAATCCATGCCAAGGACATCCAATAAACTGGGGTTTCCTCCAAGACTGATTTAATGAGTACCAAACACCTTGCCCTGCATAGAAGCCTATGGCTCCAGTTGTGAAGTCTTTTCTCTACCTTGGCCACAAGCCAGATCCAATCCATAATTTTATAACAGTGTGGTTTGATGTGGAAACCAACGTGTTTAAGGCCTTCTTCCAAATGATGTCTTTGAAATGGGAATTTCTGAAGGGTAAACCGAATTTCTTGTGGGGAGCATGCTGAGCATGTAATAGTGGACTTTAGTCGATTCCATTCCATTCCAGTAGCAGCGCAAAAGAGTAACAATAGCTCATAAAATACAGAGAAATCCTATAAACCCCCGTTGGGGAAGATGAGTATGTCATGAACAAAAAAAAGATGAGAAATAGTGCATTGGTCAGTTATCTTGAGCCCTCGAAGTCGCCCTTCTCTTCTTCCCTACAATATCAATCGGCTCAGGCCTTCCATTACAAGTAGAAATAGTAGTGGAGAAGAGGACATCATTGTCTGAGGCCATGCACAGAATGAAAGAAATTGGAGGCTAATCCATTAATAAGAACGTTTAAGGACACAATAGATATGCATCACATAATCCATTGAATGAATGTGAGAGGGAATCCTAAATGAGTAAGGAGAATTCTAATATAAAGCCAGCTAACTCGATCAAATGCCTTGAAGAGGTCGATTTTGAGGATGGGTCCTTTTAAATGCTTCGTCTTAATGGAATTTAGAGCCTCTTGTGCAATGTCAATGGCCTCATGAATTTGTCTGTTATGCAGGAAGGCAAATTGCTCAGCTGAAATATGGGCTAATAGTATTGGAAAAGATCTTAGCAATAATATTGTAGAGACAATTGCAGAGGGAAATGGGTCTAAAATCATTGAAAGATAGTGGGGAGTCCACTTTGGGAATGAGAGCAATGAAAGTGGAGTTGATAGCCTCATACATACGACTAGTTGCCATGCATTCCTCCACAACCTTCAAAGGTCATGTCCAATGATTTCAAAAAAGGCAAGATAGAATTCTACCAACCATCCATCTGGACCAGGGATACAGGCTTAATAAGTTCATTTGTATCCTCCTGGTCAACGAATCGAAGGAAAAGCCCAGCAACTCGAACTATTTTAGCAAGTGTGGCCCCAGGAGGAGACTTGAAGAGTTGTTGAAAATGGGATGAGAAAAGATGGGCTAGTTGTTAAAAGGTGTGAGCAGTCTGGCCATTTTTAGTAGGCATCTTCCAAATGGTGTTACTAGCCCTTCTCCCCTTCATGAAATTATGGAAGAATTTAGTATTGTCATCCCCGGCGTGCAGCCAGATAGCCCTACTCCTTAGGTGCCATGTCTCCTCTCGTTCTTTAAGTATTTTATTCCTCTGAGCTTCTAAATCAGTGAGGATATTTTTAGCTTCAACAGTGGAGAAACTCTGACTCTGCTCATCCATCAGATCAGCCAGCTTGTTCTCAATGATGCTAATAGATTGTTCAACCCGATCTTGTTTAAGTTTTTCCCATTGGATAGATAAGCTCTTTAGTTCCATAAGATTGCGACAGAATCATTATGTTGTGGATCTCCCCTGAGATGGTGGATGATCTCGCCAAAAATCAATGACCAGTTTGATATAATCAGGATCCATTAGCCAAGTAGAGCTGAATTTAAATGATGCTCTAGGTTTTGAAATGTACAGGACAACTCCATAAAGATGGGAGAGTGGTCAGATATACCACTAGATCCCACCCATTTACAATAATTTGTCAGGGTCCTTACCAGATTCTCCTTAATTAATAATCGATCCAATCGTCTAGCCAAAGATGCATCCCCAATTATTATGTTACACCAAGTTGGTTGCATCTTATTAAGAGGAATATCAATCAAATGGTGATTCTCCAGAAGTTGCTCCATGTAATTCGATAGGGATCCACCTGAGCATTATGACCCCAGGATTTCATATGGCCAATTGAGAAGTTTAGATCCCTTCCCAGAATAAGATTATCGGAGTTAGTCAAAGATAAATTGAGTAAATGGTTCTAGAAATCATCCATGTTAAGGCAGGGAACATAAATATTGATAATTCAAAATTCCATACCCAGCTCCGATGAGTAAATGTCGATGCGAATAAGTCCATAACCCCCCAAGATGAGATTATCTTAATAGTGTGGGGATTGATGCCAAGAGATATTTCCCTAGATCGACCATTGACATCAAGAACATGAAAATTCCAACCAAGCTTTAGAGAGTGCATAACAGAGATGACTTTCTCAGCCATCCCAAGGGTTTCTTGTAAATAAATAATGTCAATCATCTCAGATTCTAGAATTATTTTAAGGGCTAATTTTTTGGTAAAGCTAGCCAACCCTTTGCAGTTAAAAGAGATCCACTTCATCGATAAGACCAAGGGAGGGGGTTTGATGCTCTAAGGACCCTGTCAAGTGTGGACTATCTACCCTAGGCCACCTCTGCCCCAGCTTGGATGATGGCTTTGGTGATATTGGAATGTTTCCCCTGAGGCAACTTGGTGATTTTAGGAGGGGAAATCATGCCAATTACCCGAAGGCTCGGAAGAGTGTGTCACCCAAGAGAGGATATTGTAGGAATGTGAGTGGATAAAGGAGATCGAAGAACTAGGAGAGGTAGATGAAACAGTGAATCCAGGGACAGAAGGAGGGGTGGTCGTGTAGAAACGGGGAGGATGATCTAAAGGACATGTGAGAGTCATGGAGGATATGCTAGCTATGGATGCAAATGCAACATGCAGATGTTGTGCAGAGGAAGATATAGAAAATGAAGGAGTAGAGCAAAGAGGTGGAGGAATACCTGAGGAGAGAGTGGCCACTGTAGCAGCCCGAGATCTCATCATGGGCAGAGAAGGAGGTTGAGGAGAGGCTGAAGAAGTCATCTGAGCAGTGCATCCAACCGATGGCATCGAACGAGTAGACCAAGGAAGTAGTCCTTCCACAGGTATTGATGCCACAGGACCCGGAATATCTGAGACCTTGGAGGGGAAGGATGTAGTATTAACGAGGGGACATTCCTTGTAGAGATGTCCAACCTTATTACCATTTTTGAATCTAAATTGCACCCCCTCATAATCAAGCGTTTAGATACAGGTGAATCTTCTCCAATGTAGAGTGATCTGCTCCTCCAGACATTCTCATGTGTCAAGGTGCACCAGTGTACAGGCCATCGATCTATTGCCAGAAGTAATGTAATATTTCTCATAATCCAAGAAGGTGCCCAATGCATTGCCAATACAGGTGAATGTATCCTTAGACCAAAAGTGCAGGGGGAGTTTTGGGAGACGGACCCAGAGAAGTCCAACACCCAATTGTTCCCGCTTAGGATTGAATAGTGAACTCCATCTCTTGAGAAGCACTAGAGCCAATGCAATGTGCCAATAACGAGAGAGAACCCATGACGTATACTACTCCCTTTGAAAACTAAGGGAAAACTATCCCCGAGCTAGAGTAGTTACATAAGGGATCTCGTTGAGAATGTTACCCCAAATCTCCATGACCCAGAGGTGAAGGCAAGAGATAGATACGATCGACCTCTAACTCTACCCACCAAAACCTTGTTCGCGGTATCCACAACCTCACCCATTATAACACCTTCACCGAAACGGAGGGAGAGGTCCTTGCGGGAAGCCTTGATGCACTTGGGTTTCTTGGCTTTGCCAGTATGAGGTGCTATTTGGTGGTCCAGTAGGGGGTCCCGAGAGCCCAAGTTAGCCTTCGAAACACTAGGGTTGTAAGGCTGAGGGTTTGTGTCTGGAACTTCAAAGCAACTAGACGATAGGGATGACTGCCCAGGGTCAGTGGAAGGGAAATGAAATTGGGAGGAAACTGGGAGATGGGGAAGGGGGTCAGCTACAAATTCTAACCCTACCGACGAGAGGGGAGTGGAAATGGATGGGTGGATGGAGGAGTCTAGTGACAGAAATCCAAAGGACAAGGAGGGAGAAATGCAAGATGCGAGGAGGTGAAGAGTAGTCGGAGAGAGAGGAGGGCAGTCAAGACCCGGTGAAGCGATGGAGAGAGAAGAAAAGGGAATGCAGGGCATGGAAGGACCAGGTTCTGAACGGACATGCGTCAATCCCGACCACGGCAAAGATTGTGAGAGCGGGGGCCTAGAAACCAACACTTCCGGCTGTGTGCTAGGATGAGACCAGATGGGCTCGTAAGGATTCAGATCCATCGAATAATCAACAACTTCCTCTTCCATCACCAACATATTGTAGCTAAGAATGGTGATAGGAAAAACAGATCATAGAGAGAGCTGACAACGAATCTGCAAACTGTCACGGTGAGGATGCCACACTGCAGGGTGGGCACGGATATCGACAGTGATGACTGCAATGTAGGGTCTCACGAAAGGAACCCTAGCCAAAACTCGGCGGAGCTGTAGATCGAAGCTCCATCCTTCTCTCGTACATTGTTGGATCATCATTATACTTGTTTAAATGTTAACCATAACAAACGTTAAATATTATTCACATATACCATCCATATATAATTTGATATTTTGTAGTGTATCATATCTGATTTTTAAGAAATTGATGATAATCGAAATCTACGCATAGTTTCTACTTGAGAGAGAATATTAATAGATATAGCTCTAATAATATGATGTATATTTTCACGATTAATCATATTTTAACATGAATTTTTGAAAAATAATTGTGTTTGTTAATTTAGTTTGTTCAATGTTTCGGGTGGAGTTTCCACCCCAAATGTTAGACAAACTAAATTCGCAAACGCGATTCTTTTCCAAAGGAAAAAATCATTTTACAATAAGATATAGTTCTTCCAAACATATGTGATTTTTAACATTTTCAATCAGATTTAACACACTCTTACATTTTTATAGGCTCAAATCTTTTAAATAACTAAATTCACAAAAAAATTGAGGAAAAGTGATTAAGCAATGTTCCCAAAATTTCAAGTAGTTAAATTTGTCTCCAATTGTTGCAAAAGAATGAAAGCCTTGCTTGAACAATATAAGGGAAAAGAATGGGCCATGCAATCCTTTTGTAGGGACCCACCCTATATATAAATATATATATACATATATATATATAGTGTGGGTCCCTACGAAAGGGTTGTATTTTTGACAAAATTCTTATCATGTACTAGGCACGTTCTGGTCAAGATCTTGATCAAGTTTTCAATGGCTGGCATTGTTACCATGTTAGTTATGTTTCTGTAAATGTATAGGTAGTTCTTAGTAGTGGTTTGGAAGCTAGCATGAAAAAGTGGCATAGATATTGCAACTGTTGTCACAAAACTGAGGAATGTGGGTCATAATTGCTAGTAGGAAGGCTTGTGGATGTGGTTGGAGCCTCATAATCGTATGAATAATGTTCAAGGGTGTGGTTGTGGAGTTAAGTGTGTGTATAATATAATAAATATATATATAAAATATATATAAAAAATATATATATATATATACATATAGAGAGAGAGAGAGAGAAGAGTCCTACAAAAGGTTGCAATGGCCCATTATTTTCCTTATATTTTCAAGCAGGCTTTCTTCTTTTGCAACATTAGAGAAATTCATTATATATATATATATTATATATATATAATAATATATATATATATAATATATATATATAATACAATTTCAGATAAGCATTGGGAGCTCAAAGATATTAGGCATTTATATCAAATATCCATGAATTAAAATACATTCCACACATCATCTGATTTACATTCTATTTACTATAGGCACAACGAAATCATATAACATAACATCATAAATACCACAGGTATCGTTCACCCGGAGGGGAGATTCGATCTTGGCCTTGTCGCTACTTTCACTCCCTTTATGTCATCCACCTCCAAGTGTGAACGTTGATGTGCCTTGACTGAATGTGATGACCCACCGGTTGACCTCACAACCTACTCCTTGAGTACTCTACTTCCCCGCCAACCCTCGAGCTGAAATGGGGTTGTACAATGGAGGAAGTGTGTTAGATGATATAGGTCAGAACTCCTTGGCTCAAGAGTCCACTCTCTAAAGTCCTCTATCTCACCAAACTCAACTATAGCTTATAGCTACTCACAATGACATAATCTCATCCATAAAACAATAGGGTAAGAAAAAGTCTCTTTTCCCATGGCTTGCCCCTTCTTTTATAGGAAGCTTCATAGGTGACACTTGGCACTCCATGCATCATTAATTATTTTCATTATTCCAAAAGTTTGATTATTCACCCTCTCACCAAGGCTTTCCAAAATTATTTACTTAAATTTTAATTCAAAATAAATATTTTTCCTCACCCCAACAAGACTTCCTATATTTTCTCCTAGTTGTCTCTAGATCCCCCTTTTCTGCTCTTTAATTTGTGTTCCTTATTGAAGTCGACTAATAAGTCTAAAATTTAGTCCCCTTGTTACTTCCTAATTTAACTCAATTTTCCTCTTAGACATATATTCTTATGTTGGCTCTTGCCACATGAAGTTTCTCTAACTTTCTCAAATTTTAATTTGTTAATGTTAATTTTAATTCACTACCCCCTTCTCTTAATGAAGTTTAATTATTTTAGGATTAATCTTTATAATTAACTATATGTCCCTATTTCCCCCTTTTTCCTATTTAAAATAATTATGTACATTATCTACCTAATATTTTCCAACATGGGAACGGTAGAGTTCTCAAGATACATATTTACACTGAAGGTGTTCTCTTTTGAAACTCCTCACCATCCATTTTTGTCTACAATTTTATTTTCCACCATCTGTTTGTGAAAGCAATTGTCATTACATCCATCATCCCTTGTGAAAACAACTGTCATTATAGCGAAGGAGGCACGCAACACGTTGTGCGTGACAATAGGGACATTACTGTGTTTTATATTCTTCTTTATCTTCACGGTTTGAGAATTCTTAACACAAGGAATTATTGGTGGTCGCTCTTCTGCACTGATGCTCTTCGCACCGAGGTGACACTGCTTGTTATCTCAACAATCTGATTATGCTTCTGAATCTCCAGAAACACATCGCCATGCTTGATGCCATGAATGATCTGAACATGCTCGATGTCATGAATGACCTCAACATGCTTAAACTTGGGCGGGGTCACCCATTCATAAGTAACATAGAGAAAATGGTCATTTGAGAAAATTAGATTTCCCTGGAACAAAGCTCCAAAGAAAAAAAATCCTCAAAATTATAAAGGAGACTCATTAGTCTAACTGATTGCTCTGTGTGGCTAGAAGTCGCTCAAAATATTCCATTACTTTTGCTAACATAGATTCCACAAGATGATAGAAAACCATAAGAGTATTAAAGGAGATAAGTGAACATCACAGATATGCAGAGGCAACAAAAGTGAACAATTTGTTATTTTCGAAGCATAATTTGTTGGGAGTGGAGCCTGAGTATCTTCTTTATTCAAAGGTATCACCACATTAGACCCCAGTTCGTAATAGGGCGGCAACGCCGCCCGTTTGTTCACCACCAGGGTAGGTCCAGGGGGGAGGGGTACCCGACAACAATTTTTATCGGGGGGAATTGCCCTCAAAGCTAAACATAGATGTAAAATTTCCTTGTAAAATATTGTAATTTTGTAGTCAATCTCAACTGTTCATTAGGCAGATGATCTGACGGTAGAAGTTATGTTTAATTTAGGGTTTTTTTCCCCTAGAAGGCTACCCCTCGCTATATATGAGGGAATTGTATTACAGTTATCTGAGCGAGAAAGAGAGAGGAGATTGTGTGAGAGTGAAGAGGAAATTACAACGGACCTGTTCTTGATTGTATCTCTTCATTTTGTTGGATAATATAAAAGGAATGACTGGTTGTTTCTCCGTGGACGTAGACCAAATTGGGTGAACCATGTATATCTGTGTCTCTCTTGTTTTATGCATTTTCTATGTTTCTGTTTCTGCAATATTTTATGAGTTCCATTGCTTTGGAATATATAATTTTCTAACATAAATCTGAGAAAAAACTGAAGAGCTTACTTTAGGCACTTCTCCTGGTTTTTGTATCAGACATAATTGACATAATAAGTTGATTAAGTGGTTGTGACGAAGGATCTTGCTCAACATAATTATCAAACATTTTCTCAGTGTGAATACAAATAATTGTGCCCATCATTACAGATCCTCTTAAGAGAACTAAATAAAATAAACATATTAATATGGGGTTCTCTTAAATACCATCCCATTTGAATTCAAGGATTGATCTTGATTCAAATTACCCTACGAAGGATATCCTTCTGGTAAGTTTAAACCAATATTATTTAGTAGAGTGCTTGAATTTGCAGGTGGCTGATAATTCTACAATATAGACTAGATGAATGGATCGGAGTTTCTCCCCGGTTTAATGGGAAACTTTGCCACATTGGGTGGTTTCAAGTTACCCCCATACTTCTTTATGAACTAAAGAAATAAGATATCAAGAATTATAATAATATGAAACATCAAAAGTAATTATCAATATCAATAAAATATTTATAGCCTTTTTTATTTTCCAAGATAGTATCAGAGCTTTGGTGAAGAAGGAAGAAAAAGGTAATCTCTAGCACTTGATCCTTTCATAGATACTATCTTAGGGAAGGTGTCTATTATACTCAAGGAAGATGTCCAACTCAATCAAGGGTGAGAACAAACTTGAAGGAGCATATAAATTCAGATCCTAAAAGAAGAGGATTGACCTAATCCTCGAAAAGAACAAGGTGTTGGATTTAGTCAAAGGGAATGTAAATAAGCCTACAGAAGAAGCCAATAATGCTCATCATATGGAAAGAGATTGAAGGGACCGAGGGACAAGTTTGACATGTCCAAGATAGAGTGCTATTAATGTCATAAGAAGGGTCATTACAAAATTAATTGTCTCGAGGATCCAAAGAATAAGAAGAGAGGAAGAGATCAAGCCAACCTTATTGTAGAATGGGACTCAAAGAAAGTCAACCCGAAGAACCCAACATTAGGGACTTACATTATTAAGTCTTTTTCTTGTTTTAGAATTTATAGTTTAACATATTTTAGAAAATATATTTTTGTATTGTTTTAGTTTGTAGGTATACCTCAAGCTTTGGAGGGTGCTCCCAACAACTCCCAAAGATAAGTATCTCATGTCTTTTCAGTTTTGGGTCCATGTACTCATTCAATTTTGATTATATTAAATACTAATCACCTTTATCCCTATATTGTCTTGATTAGTAAAACATCTGAAAGAAAGAGGATCTCTCAAGACAAGTTTAGTCAAGAAAAAAAGGTATGCTTTGAATACATTGATTGAAAGGACTATTCATTTGATGATCTATTACTAACTTTGTTATGACTAGTTGTATTGAATCTTAGTGATTCTTGTTTGGGTGATTCATCTCTTGATAAATCTACCCACCCCACTCTTATTCGTGATTGACTATGTAGAACCCTAGACAAGTTTTGGAAAACCCTAACCAAAGGTTATGCTAACGTGAAGGTCTAAAAACCTAAGTTGCTTAGGGATATTGTGAAATGCTAGTTGGAAGTTTTTATTGATGATGCCATGTTTGGGATTTTGGTATGATTGGGAAATCCTAACTTGTTAGGGTTGAGTGATAAGGTCTAAAATCTTGGAACTTTTGAAGTTTTGGTAATATATGGTTTGTTATGTTTCTACATTGGAACCCTAGCTCATTAGGGTTTGGTGGAATGTGTGAGAAAGACCCTTATATTGTCATAGAATTAATTTACTTGGTATGTGTGTGTTGTTCGATCAAACCCTAGTGTAATCAAGATGATTGTGAGTTTAACTCTTATTGATATTTTTGAAGTTGGGTTTGACTAACACTTGATATGAAGTGTATTTGCATGATGAAATCTAGTCATATTCATATATGTTCTTTTGGTTGAAACCCTAGTTTAGTCTAGTCATATATATTAATGTTGTTGGAAATATGATATGCTTATGTATGGTTATGAATTTCCTAGGTATATGTTGACCTAGTTATTGATGGTCATAAGTCTTAGGACTTAATGGGAGCCCTTGTCTCGGATTCTAGGATGATGATATCTAGAAATCTAGGGTGTTATTGCTAAATCCTACTAAAGTTAAACCATTTAGTAGATGTGATTTTGTTCCTTAAGAAACAAATTTCCTGACTGTAGGGAAATTGTGCTTTAGACATTAATAAATATCACTTACTGTCACTTATTGTTTGTTGTGTTCTCAAATGAAGGACCTGGAAACTTGGTTTTAAACTCTTAATACATGTATGACCAAAACATCTCAGAATGCCATTTGCTACTAAATATAAATGATGAATGAGGAAAGTTTGAAGGAGAATTTAAAGATAATATGTTGATTTTTCACTGAAACTACTATCTGCAACTTAGAGGAATTATGATAATGAAGACTGAATCATAGACAATATGTTGATCTTTCACAGAAACTATTATCTATAATTTAGAAGAGAAGTGAGGACTTCAAGTATAGGAGTGCTCTTTAAGGCACTTTAACCCTATCGAATTAAGTAAATAAAGACCTGTTGCTTCATTACTATACTTGAAAAGAAGAAAATAGAGCATGACACATGACAGAGAGCTTACAAAATTATATGCAACAACTCCTGGAAACTTCTGATTTTTAATTAATCAATGATGATATCAGGAATACAATGGCCTAGTCTCCCAGTTCTCCAAAGTTCGAACCACCAACCATTTCTCTATAAAATTTCCTCCTTTTATACATTTGTGAAACAATTGTGAAACTATCAAACTACTAAATTGTTTCCCTAACTATCTGAATTAAAAATTATTACAGAATTTTACAGAGGTTTAAAGACACCTCAAAGAGCATAAAATAACAGGAAACAACTAAATTTAGAAGAGGACAATAATTGTTGACTTGCTCTGTTAATCCGTTGTTGAGTTTCTTCTGTAGATGCTTTAATAATGATTAATCTACTTAAACCGTAATTAACTGTGTTGACTTGTGTAAGCCTCGGCTTATGCATGTACCAAGATTCAATCAACCTTTCTAAACCTTCAATATCCCTTTATTAACCAAAATATATATATATATGCCCGCTTAACATCAGTTATATCACGGTCTTCACCTATAAACCCTTATATTGGCACCAAATTCATTATAAACCATTTATAATAAATATATCTATAAAGCACGCATTTCCACACTTTTTAAAGCGTCTACACAATTCTCTAGACAACGATTTGCCTGATAGATCCCCACTGTAGATCTGTGCTTAGTGGATCAGACAGTCCATAAAGATTTCGGGAGAGGCATAAGCCCTGAGAATACCCGCCCGAAATGGGCGGTTTTCTCTCTCCACCTGACTGCCACATGTTGAATGTTGAGTGGGATCGGGTGACCCCACTAAAAACCGCTTACCACTTTACATCCACCCGAAATTCCACCTTTTAACTTAAAATCCGCCTTTTCTTCGAATTCGGCTTTAATGCTAATTTTTTCGTTTACACAGCAAAATCAACGCAAAACACATAAAGCGGAGCTGAAATGGAATTAAACCAATTTAATAAATATATCAGGTCCAGAACCCAATCGCAATCAGCGCAGTGAACATACACATAAGGCGCTTTACGGACCCGACAAATCTATAAATGCAACATATAATATTTCGGGTCCAGCCTACCCATATCGCTATCGGCATAGTTATATGTGTATGTATTAAAACTATCCGATAACGCGGACCCGCCGGTTTATAAAACATAACCACAACGTCAGTTTCAACGTCCATAGCTCTGTGTAAGGGCGAACCCAACGAGACCTTTAACCACAATATATTTACCTCTTGGGTCTGGCACTTCAATAGTTTAACACTTATTTCTTTATAAATCCGAATTATTACATTATTTCCTTCTCATTTCGATATGCACTTATATATATACATATCTCTCCATATATACATATAGCTCCATATAACCTTTTATATCTGATTCTTTTGTATTTCTCCCTTTGGTGATGCTGATATATAACAAACAAAATATTTCATTCTTTTAGACTTTTCGGTAAGGGTAAAGGATATAAAGGAGTTTTATAACTCCCGATAGTGATATAACTGATAAATAAACCTCAAGCCCAATATAAGCCACAACATGTGATATAACAATCTGAAATCTATTTAAATGATTGTTGGAAAATGAAAATCTAGGGTTTTGCTCTTAAATCCTAGTAGTGACCTTATCTAATGTGTGTAATGTAACAATATGAGATCCATGTATTTAATGATTGTTGAGATTGTGGAATTCTGTGGTTTTGGAGTTAAACCATAGCCAAAGTAAAATCTTTGAAATATGATGATTTGAGGTCTGTGTAAGATTGTTGAATTTCTGAAAAATGGAATTCTAGGGTTTTGAAGTTGAACCTTAGTTGAAGTAGAAATCTCAAATGAATGGTTTTTTTTTTTTTTTAGTCTACTCCTAGTATTATACAAAAAAATTTATAGCGAGGCAATCCTCGAAGATTCTTGCCGTGAGTATGGCAATTGACAGAGTACTTCTCTCCATACTGACTATGGATTTAGCAGTGGACTTACATCGGAGAGCAAGACTTTCCTGAGTACTGACTTGTCCAAAAAAACCGTAAACTGACCAGGTTGCATTACAAACAGATTCTTGAGTACTGACTTGTCCCAAAAAACCGTAAACTGACCAAGTTACGTTACAAACAGAGGTAGAACTTTGTTGAGTCCTAGCATGGACAGAACTGAAACAGACTCCATCATGAACAAAACTAAACCAAACGATAGCATTAACAAGACTGTGACAAAATCCAACAAGTGAAGTTGGCGTAGACCTGAAACCAGCATGGACACTGTGGAATGCAAAGGAGGTGAACTCCTACTTCGTCTGCAGGACCAAAAATGAGGCGAAGGTGTGTTCATTCGTCCACAGAGGTTGACGGCTGCTCCTTGACAATCCTGCACCCATACTGCTCTGAGTCGCTGGAATCCGACTGAAGGACTGTGTTTTTGGCCGGCTCGCTTGGACCTACAACTGCTCCAGGGTTCACCGCGGACTGGCTTCCTTGGCGCTGGACGATAACAGGATTGGCCTGCCTTTGCTCTGAAGAGGCTCCGGGTTGAGCCGTGTTCTCACACTTCTCTATCGTGACTGAGACAATAAAAGAGGAATTCACCAGGTTGCAAGGTATTCGGAAACGGGTGGTGGGATGAGCGCTGTGCTCACAATCCTCATTTCGAGCCTGCCCTCGACCTCTTCCCCTACCCCTCCTGGACGCCGGGGACTCCAGCGCATCTGAGGAAGGGTCCGAGGTAGTGGAGGAGCGCTGTTGGACAGCCCGTCCTCTTGAACCACCCCTAAAACCTCCCTGCCTGCTAACAAGTCTGAGCCGTTCACGCGGCATGTTTAAGACCCAGGTAAGGTGACACGGGAGCGAAGGCGCAGTGAGCTGGGAAGGAAAAGAGGTGGAGGCACAGAGGGGCGAGGAGCTAAAACGCAGGAAGAGACCAGAACAGAGGTGAGGGCAAAGATGGGTGAGCCTGCGACAGAGGCTGAGACCCAAAGAGACAAAGGCCGAGACCCAATGAGACAGAGGCCGAGACACCAAATGAGACAGAGGCCGAGACCTAGTGACTAGATCCGAATTGCTTATCCAAGCCAGCGGAGACGCGCTTTTATAATGGCGCAATGAGTCGCCCGAAGCATCCACCACTACACAGCTGAGGATCTGTAACAAAATCACGGGAGTAGCAAGCAACAGGACCGCCATCGTGTTATGAACGGCAAACTGCAGGAGGGAGTTGAATGCCGCATTAAATATATCTGTGCAGGGACTGCAAGCCGTCCCGTTACCCTTACAAGTGGTGGAACTGGGCTGCCACCTGCCCAGTTGGTGTGCCGTCCTCGTACAGCGCCTCATATCAAACACCCGCAGACGGGGTAATCTCAAATGAATGTTAACTATATGATAGTTTGAGATTTGTGAGAGATTGTTGAAATTTTAATTTTTGTTCGAGATTGATGATTGCTTGGAAATCTGGGGTTTGCAACTAACCCTAGTGATAGTTGATCATGTTAGTGATTGTTTAATGGTTGATTGAAAATATAGGGGTTGGAACTAACCTTAGTGAAATATGGTCAGATTGATGACTAAGTTGTGATTGACTTGGATTGATTCTTTTGTATGAAATCTAGGAGTAGTATGGATCCCTAGTGAGAAGTCTAACATATGTGTTTTAAAAGTTTGTTAGATACTTTGTAGATCTATATTTGTGTGAATTGTTTCTAGGGTTTTCTATATGTTGTAGTAAGGTATGTCATACCTTTGGAAGACACATTGAAACCTTAGATGGAATGAATGTTGTTATAAAGCAGTACATGGTTTATGATAAAGTCCCTAGCAAGATATTCAAGAATATATGTCTCCTATTTGTAATTGAGTTTGGGTATCTAATATGTATAAAGTTGAAATGCTTACATGATTCTGATATGGCTAAATTCATGCTTCTATAGATTTGGTTGTACTTGTTATCTAAGTTGTGCAGATACACAATCTTCGACTTGTTGAAGATGCTCGATGTGAAGAGCAAGTTGTGTTGGTACACAATATTCAACTTGGTGAAGATGCTTGATGTGACAAGCAAGTTGTGTTGGTACACAATATTCAACTTGGTGAAGATTCTCAATGTGCCAAGCATGATGAGGATGATTATAACTCTGATGAAATGGTTGGAAGCCATGAAGGATTTTCTAATGTCGAAAAGAAGAAGTTGATCTCCTTGGGGAAGCATGAATAGAAGAGATCTCCCTAAGATTAAGAGGAATTCTGATAAAGAGGTGCTTCCTAGTTGAGAGGGAGGGAATATCTTGGTATTAATTGAAGAATGAATTTCGGAGGATATGTTGCTACATGAGAAGTAGGAAGGAAAACATATGATTAAGTAATCTTCTATCAAAGATAATCCTATAATGGAAAGTTGAGAAGCAACATCAAGTTGTATGAAAGACCCTGAAGGTTTGTATTTGATTATGTACATGTGAAAGTATATTATTGATTGGGGTTGTGTTTGTACAAGTGAATCTCTTGAAGGATTTGATAGCATGTTGGTAACCAATTAGTTTGATTGGGAGAGATTGGCCATTCTTAATCTCCTAGATCAAGGGGTGTTGAGGCTTTGTGAGTGAATCAATTCCTTGGAAGACATCTAGCCGACACATTGTCTTGATGTCTAGAAGATGGAAAGGTAGTGTTAATCAAAGAGCTATGTTTTGGATACACACCTAGATTTTTGGGTTGATGGTTAGCAAGTAAGCCTGAGGGTACCTAAAGGGGCTGAAAATTTGAGTCCATCTTAGTCCCACCTGGATAGATTACCCTGGTCAGGAATCTAGTCCATGGCATTGTGATGCCTAAATTGCTTAGTGACTAGTTGGATAGATTTCCCTGGTCAGTAATCTAGTCCATGGCATTGCGGTGCCTAAATTTCTTCATGGTTCATATAGATTGAGATCTTCCATTGTATTTGTACATTATGAATACATCCTTAGTTAAGAGTGAGCATTGGAAAATGTAATTATGTTCGGTCTTCAATAATGTACTTGAGTCATCATGTAATTTACTTGTCAAAAGAATAAAGAAAATAATTTTTATTATTACTATCTGCAACTTATTAAAGCACAGGATTCATGCTTGGGTCACCATGTTTTAGGTCAAAGTCCCCATTGAGCAATTCTAGGATTTATTATGAGTCTATAGAGGTATTGTACATTTAAAAAGACCCTTCTTGGGATTTTGAATCATGTAAAAAGGTTAAGTATCGAGTCAAGTATGAATTATGTATCCTCCACACCATGTCAGCCTAAGGGAACATCAAGTCAACCTAAGGACCCTATTTGACCCCACAAGAAGCCTATAAAAGGAAGGTCATTGAATTTATTTGGAGCATCACTCTCTCACCAAGTTCAAATTCTCTTGTAGTTGGGAAGAAGTGCAGAAATCTCTTGTTATTGGGCAGAATTGTGAAGTTCTCTTGTAGCTGGGAAAGTTTGTTGCGAGGAAGACGAAGTGAGTGCAAGTTTAGGGAAGTCAAAGGAGACAAGGAAAATCAAAAGTTTGGTCTCTCTCTCTCTCTCTCTCTCTCTCTCTCTCTCTCTCTCTCTCTCTCTGTTTCGTGTCTTAGATTGGGAGATCGAATTCTTTCAAGTTTTAATGTTACCAGTTTCCGTAAGTTGTTGCATAGTCGAAGTTGCTGGGAAGAGGTCAAGATTCAGGGAGGTTGACTTGGTGTGGAGGGAAGGTTTGGTTTTGGTCTAGGGTGAAGAGTCTCAAAGTATACTATTGAAAGGAAGAATTATCTTGACTAGGTTTTCCCCTCGAGGGGGTTTTTCCGTGGCATGTGCCTACATCTCATGTCTATTGTTTTATGTGTTGTTATTTTTGGTAATTGCTTGATGAACTAAAGATATAAGATATCAAGAATTGTAATAATTTGAAACATCAAAAGTAATTATCAATATCAAGAAAATCTTTGTTGCCTTTCTATTTTTCCAACAGTGTCGACTCTGTACCACACTAGCAACCAGCTCGATCAACTAAAGTATCTGGATGAATTTGCAGTGAGCAGTGGTCTATCCAAAGTCTCTAGATGAATTTGCAATGGGCAGTGGTTTGTCCAAATTATTTGGATGAATTTGCAGTAGGCAATGGTCTATCCAAAAAAAGAAATCATCCATGGACACAAATCTATTCAATAACAAACCACTAATGTTAATATTGAGGGGAATGATGACATGAAGGTTGGTCGGGCTGAACCATTACAAGTGGTTATTGTTAATGCCTCTAATGGCGCTCAACCTCATGATCTTGTTAAGGCCGAGGTTAGTCGAATTTGCAGTCGCCTGTAATTTATCTTTCAAGACAGAAAATGTGCAAAGGAAATTGTTGATATTGCTTGAAGAACACTAGACAAAAGGAAGACACCCAATTCTCAGGCTGCAACTATCGTATGGATTTTCATGCATCTCTCGCTTAGTCATCCCTTGGCCAAAAGTTTGAAACGAAAATGTTATACAACTCGTATCTCATTCAAATTAGTGTGCAAGTGGTCAACTGTTAAAGCTCAGGGCAATCGTACTCTACCCAATAACCAATGAACAAGAAATTAATTGTACGGAGAATGATATCTTGTTTGTCGTGTTTGATTATTGTATACAATAAATTTTATTATAACCGGTGGCTTACATGATATATTTATAGTTTTGCATTTAAATGAATGGTTTCGTGAACAACATAAAGTAACACAAAGATATCTTATGGGTTGTCCTAATTTGTTTTGTTTGTTTATTAATCTCCAACCGATACTTGCGAGGCTTTTATGAATGCCAGTTTTGCTTCTTGTGATTATTTTATATGGAGTGGAAAGGAGGATTTTATCTATACCTTGATTTTCATTTAGCGATGAGAACTTGATTGTGTAGTGTTTCGTTTATAGAATAGAGTTGGAGCCTCAATTGGTGTGATTATTCTTATATGGTATGGATAATGTTGATGAAATCAATTTATTTGAATTTCATTCAGGTTGCATCGAAGGTTGGATATCTCGCTTAAACTTGATTGCATTGTGTTCTATCGTCGAAACAAATTTCTAAGTGCTTGATGTGGAGTTTTGTTTGTTAGTTTTTTTAACCTCTTACTGTGACTGGAAGGATTTTAGAGGCTTCTTAATATGTTTTTGAGTGATAACCTCGGTGTTGTTTTGTTTTCCAGAGTAGGATTTAAATTGACATTAGGGAATTACATATTTATGTTTGATCACGAAATTAGAAAATATAAGTTTTTTATATTTTTAAATTCATTTCACCTACCCATTGAATTAAGAATTACCTATCGAACTGAGGTTTCATAAAACTAGACTTATCGCTTATTTTTCATGGTGTGTTGGGACTTGATCGAACGTTCTTGAAAGTTATATTCCTTAGAGACAGGGATTTAGGGGTATTGTAATTGTAAAATTTATTCAGCAACGGATTTACATAAATGTGGTCTCCATTCAATGTGATTTTGCGCAACACATATCGAGTTGATATGTGTGTTTGTGTGTGAAATTTTTGTTATAAAGTAGAAGTAAATATTTGTGTGTGTGGAATTTTTGTTATAAAGTGGAAGTAAATATTTATGAGAATCTTGATTCTCTTGTTTTAGATAATTTTATGATTTTTTATTAATAAATGTGATTGATGTATCTTGATAGATGTACATTAGTTACATGCACAATTACGTTAGTAAATATGTTTGATGTTAAAATCTTTTACTCAACATGCATGTTGAAATATTTGATATTTGATGTATAACCCATATTAAACTTTTATTTATTATTATTATTTTTTTTAAACCTTATATACCAATTTATCCAAAATGGATCCTAAAACATGTAAGTCTAAGTCTTTAATACTATCAGAAAACACTATCGCAGAAGAAAAACCATGAAGAATGGCGGAAAATAGAGTAAAGCGAAGGTTGAAGTATCGTTGAATCAGAGTTGTGTGGATCAGACCGATCAACGATTCAGATCAAATTGGCGATATCGCATTGGTAAAGGTCAGCGGGGCATATCGGCGCTAACCCTAAGTGAGTTGCGACTGCGATCCAACGATATAACGTGGACCATCGGATCGGCGCGCAGATCAATGGCGGAGACCACGTATATCGCAACATAGATTTAAAAGGGAAGGACTTCCTACAGGCCAGAGACACAAGCAATATGCGATTGTGACTTATCGCACCGCAATATAACAAAGGGTTGATGCCAAGAGGACCGTGGGCCTTGCGACATGTGATAAAGGCCAGACCCGATAGGGATTATGGACGCAATTTAAATATATTTGAAGTCTGATTTTTGCGGATTTCTTTGTATTTCCCCATGTATTGATGTTTGGCCACATACAATGCGATATTGCAATATTGCGATAGAATGGCGGACCAAAATGTTTATAAATACAACTTCATATAATTTGAGTTCTGTGGTAAACAATATTTCGAGCGAACTTCAGGTGGTAAGTGGTATTGGAGAGGCTTCGCCCGATCCCATACACTGGATGACACGTGGCACGCCGCAGGAGAGACAAAATCGTTTTTTCAGGAAGGTAATCTCCGTGCACATAGGCCACCCAAAATGGATGTCACTTGTTGGATTGGGATATTGTGGATCAATGGTGGACTTTATATCATTTGAAGTCAATGGGGCGGACTTCATATCATTTGAAGTCCGGCTTTGGCATTTCGGCCAGGATTTCCTGTGTTTTTAGTGTTTTCCCGGTATTTCTCTGTGTAAACAGAGAAGTGTAATTTCGGGGGATTTTCGCCTGCACCCAAGATCTTTCTGTTTGTGAATAGCTGCCTATGTGCCTTAAGCGTTTTTCAATGAGTGTTTAACGCTCGTCAGGGAGATGAACGGATAGGGTTGAGAGGCTTAGAAACCACTCAATGGCAGAGACAGAGGGGAGCAGTTGCTCAGAAACAGAGAGTCAGAGAAAATGCAGCTACGAACAGTTGATCAGAGGCACTAAGAGGTAGTGTCTGTGTACTCTTTAAACTCGAGGTTTACGAGTGAAATCCCTATGTAATATCATTGTTGTTGCATTATGGCTCTGCTTGAGCTCACACTTGTAATATTATGCTCTTAAAGACACAATATAGAGGTCGACACTGAAAGTTGGACCAGGAGACGTCGCTAGGAAGTCTGGTGAACTCCTTGATTATTTGTTGTGTTGATGTGTGTGTTTGTTATGTTTGCTAACTACTCATTGTCTATATTATTCGCAATATTTTCGATCTGTTGCACTAAGTAATATAGGCATTCGTGCACATGAGTCTGTAACACCTTAATATTGATTTAAGATCTCATTTTCAGATCAAGTGGTATCAAAGCATATGGTTTTGTTAAGGTTAGACAAGCTGTAACGACCCAGCTAAAATAGTGAAATGACCCAGCTAAAACTATATAT
>APFE030629761.1:76322-91163 GCA_000404065.3 Pinus taeda
ATGCCACATGGAGCTTCTCTACATTTCTCTAATTTAATTTATTTTTCTTATTTTAATTCACCTTCCTCTTTTCTTAATTAAGTTTAATTGATTTAGGATTAATCTTTATCCTTACAATATGTTTGTCTTCCCCTTTTATCTAATTAAACCACCTAATCTACCTAGAATTTTCCAACATGGGGAGGGTAGAATTTTTATGGTACTCTATTTATTTCTTCCTATGATCCTCCTTATTCCAAGTTTTATTTTTGATTTAATTACCTTGGTTTCTAATCATCATTTACCCTTGATGTAATTCCCTAGTTTTCATTCCTTACTTATGTTTATTTATTATCATTTATTTTTAATGATTCCAAGGGTGCCAAGTTTGGTTGTGCCCTTCAAGAACTTCTCTAGAAGTTCCAAGGGTGCCAAGTTTGGTTGTGCCCTTCAAGAACTTCCCTAGAAGTTCCAAGGGTGCCACACCTAACAGTATAATTGTGATGCCAAGGGTGCCAAGTTTGGTTGTGCCCTTCAAGAACTTCCCTAGAAGTTCCAAGGGTGCCACACCTAACATTTTAATTGTGATGTCAAGGGTGCCAAGTTGGTCGTGCCCTTCAAGAATTTCCCTGAAATCCCAAGGGTGCCACACCACTTGCCCTTCAAGCATCCAGTGACTACGAGGGGAAATATCGTGCAACGTCATAGACCACTATTGTCTCTTATGTTGCCTACTATAGTGAGACTAATGGTGCCGGGGATCAAGGAATCCGCCTTGATGCGCGCCCCCCAGTAGGTTCCTCATGAGCGACCCAACTGTGGGACCTGCCCTCATGGCATCGTGATCTTCAAGGCGAAAGTGTTTCAACCCTTCCATCCCAAGTCACGGCGAGAGTGCTAGTGGTGGGTGATATCAAGGACTCTGTCCCACCCCTCCCATGTAGTTCCATCCACCTGTACAACCCCATCACCCATATGTGAGTCATTCAGTCAAGCAAATAATATGTGCCTGCAACCATTAACATATCATCAGAATATAGTTAAACATATATGGCAGATTTCAAGATCGAGCGCCTCTGATTATTTCCTGCCATACTCAATAATCATTAGCAACAAGGTTTCTCACTGTTAGTCATTATCATAATAGTATCATTTACAATTTCTGGTCATTCACATCATTGTCCATTGTAAGCCTGAACTAAAGAAAGTAGGTAACATAGGGGACACATCCCTCGTGTCTATCATCATTAATCATCAATGGAAACATACTTATTCATTAAGCTATCCACGTTGTAACATCAAAGCAATATACCTATTCATCAAATTTATCATCATTATGCTTTTAGTAGAGCGCATACATATTCTTTACTACCCACGTCATAAGTTCAAATAGAGACCAAACTTAATTATTTAATGATGCAATCATCGGGACACTGATAGATAAGATATATAACCCTTCATGCTATCATAATATCAATGGAAAGCATTCATAAACATCACAACCATGAATATCTCAAATAATAGTGTCATGTGACCAGATCCTCAACCCGAGGTCCTCAAATAATAAATTGTGTAAGATAATGTCATATAAGGGTCAGGAAACTAGATTGGGCACTACACAAGCTTGTGCTAGATTTTGAATGCTAACTAGATTAAAGATCATACTAGGAAAAGGAGAACTTGTTGAGGCTAATCCAGAGATTGGAAGAGTCTTTTCTCAGAGAAGAATGGAAGAAGAAGCTCCACAGGGATCAGAATCTCAGTTCATGGACAATTTTATGGCCATGAGAGCCATGGTGAAAGAGATGTATCTAGAGTTTAAGAAGAGTCGAGGTGAAAGCACTTCAACAGCCAAACCAGGCAAAGGAGCAGAGGAACCATTTCTAGTTTCCCCTCCAGAAGGCAAAGGAAAATGAGAAATGCCTCCTCCACCATCTCCTCCATCATCACCTTCATCACCCTCATCATCTTCTTCACATAAAACTAGCCCTGATAAGAAAAATAAGAAAACTTCTTTGATTAAATTAGATGTGAACTTTGATTTGCCAATTTATGATGGAGAACTCAATGCGGAAAAGCTAGATAATTGGATAAGACAAATTGATGTATATTATAGGGTACATAACGTTGATTCAGAAAGGAAGAAGATTCAGCTGGCTAGCCTTCGACTTGGAGGAACTGCACTAGTATGGTGGGAAGGCAAGACAAAAGCTAATCTACAAAAACATGGTAAAATCATTTCTACCTGGAATGAATTCATTTCTGCTATCAAAAAGCAATTCTATCCTTTAGCTTACATGCAGTAGGCAATGATGAGTTGGCAAACTCTTCGTCAGTTGAAGGGTCAGAGTGTACAAAGTTATACTTAGGAATTCAGAAAGAGAGCTTTAACTCTTGGTATATCATTAGATTCACCTGAGACTTTATTGAAGTATATAGGTGGTCTTCATAGCTATTTAAAGCATACTATCCTCATGTTTAATCCCACTAGCTTAGATGATGTATTAGTTCAAGCCACACATCTAGAAGCTAGAGGTAAGAATGTAAACCCAGAGGTTGGGGGAACATCTAAATATTCTGTAAGCAAGAACAAGGAAAAGAATAAATTGAAATGGAAGGAGAGGAAAGCAAACACTGTACATAAGGATAAACCTTCATGCACTCATTGCAAGAAAGAAGGACACAATGAGGCACATTGCTGGTCTTTGCATCTAGAACAGAGACCTAAGAAGTTCGGTGGAAAGAAGAAGAAGAATGTTTCCGCTATTCAGCAGGACTTGGGATCAGATTCAGGGGATGAAACAACAGTTACAGCCATAGGTATTAAAGGTAAAGATTCTAAAGCATCCACAAGTAATTATGCACAATTTGTTGATAATGAAAGTAATGAGAGGGAAAGAAATGAGTTTTTTCGTATTAGAGTAATTTCCAAGCACAATAAGATTGATACTTTGTTTGATAGTGGATCACAAGTAAATTTGATTTCTGAAACAATTGTAAAGAAGTTGGGATTACAAAAAAAACCTTATGAGAAGCCATATCCATTAGATTGGGTGTGTGATAAAGCAAAGCTACAAGTAACGACACAATGTAAACTTAGGTTTGCTTTTGGGTCAACATTTGTAGATGAGGTTGAGTTAGATATAGTTCCATTGGATATATGTGGTATTGTTTTGGGAAGTCCATACTTGTATGATAGAAAAGCTATTTTCTATAGAACTAAGAATAAGTATCAACTTACTAAAGATGGAATATAATATATTGTAAGAGCTCATAAACTCAAAGATAACTATTCTCCCATAAATTTAGGATAGATGAAAAGAATTGTGAATTCAAGTAAGTTGTTTTACTAATGGTTGTAAAGGCAAAGGATCCTGAAAAATCCAATGCATTTGAAGGCTGCGATTCTAAACAAAATGTTGATTTAGTTAAATTTGTTTTAGAATATGATGTTCTATTTCAAGAACCAAAAGGTCTGCCACCCAAGCGAGAAATAGTACATGATATTTATTTGCAACAAGATGCTCCATTAGCTAACATTGGAATGTACAGGTTGTCAACTTTAGAGAATGCAGAGATAAAGAAGCAGGTACAGGAGTTTCTCGATAAAGGGTTTATACGACCAAGCACATCACCATGTGGATCTCCAATCGTGCTGGTGAGAAAGAAATAAGGATCGTGGAGAATGTGCATTGATTATAGAGCACTAAATAAAATAACGATCAAGAATCGTTATCCTCTTCCTCGTATTGAAGATCCATTAGATCAATTGAAAGAAGCAGTTTACTTTTCTAAGTTAGACTTGCGAAGTGGTTATCAACAGGTCAAAGTTGCAGAATAAGATGCATGGAACACTGCTTTCAAGACAAAGCAAGGACTGTATGAATGGTTGGTTATGCCTTTTGGCTTAACTAATGCTCCTGCTACATTTATGAGAGTTATGAATGATGTACTCAAACATTTTATTGATGATTTTGTAATTGTTTATTTAGATGACATTCTTGTTTTTAGTAAGACATGGGAAGACCATGTAAAGTAGACTTTAGATGCTTTAAAAAGATAAAATCTCTATGTAAAACTGTCAAAATGTGAATTTGGAAAAACATCTTAAATTATTTGGGTTATATTGTAGGGGGTGGTGAATTGAAGATAGATCCCTCTAAGGTTGAAGTCATTGTAAACTGGCCTAAACCCAAATTTGCTACAGAGGTTAGGAGTTTCCTAGGGGTAGCAAAATACTGGAGAAAGTTTATTGCTAACTTTTCTTTGGTTGTAGCTCCATTACATGCTTTAACAGGATTGAAACATGTGTTTCAGTGGGGATGCAAATAGAAGAAAGCCTTTGACACCTTAAAAGAGAAAAGCAGTACAACACCAGTACTAGCACTACAATATCTTCGACATCCATTTGAGATTGAGATAGATGCTAGTGACTATGCCATGGGAGCAGTGTTGATGCAACACGGAAAACCCATATGCTACCACTCTGAGACATTTACTTCTACAGTAGTTAATTATCCCACATATGATAATGAATTGTATGCATTAGTACAAAGTGTGAAAAAAGTGGAAACATTACCTAATGGGTAAAGAAACAATCATACATACAGATCATCAACCACTCCAATATTTGCATTCACAAACTAAATTGCAGCAATAAAGACATTATAGGTGGATGGGTTTTCTACAGCAATTTCATCTTGTCATCGGATATAAGAAGGGCATACACAATAAGGTTGTAGACATGTTATCAAGAGCAATCATAAATGCATCTACTATACTTAAGCATAACTCAGTAATGCATGAAAGTTACATTGAACAATATGCTCAAGATGTAGATTTTAAATATGTATATGCAACTTTAAGTCATGGCAAGCAAGTAGAAGAATTGGATTATTATGTAAGGGACCAACTCTTACATCATTTGGGAAGTTATGCATTCCACAAACTGAAAGACTTAACATAATTCGAGAAGCACATACTTCTCTCATCTCAGGTCATTTTGGTGTAAGTAAAACAGTTGCACAATTGCAAAGGTTCTGTTATTGGCCAAGAATGCATGAGACAATTTCTAGATATATCAATGGGTGTACTATATGTGCTACAAGTAAGCCCAATAATAGAAAATTAGGCTTGTACACTCCACTTCCAATTCCTTCTCGCCCTTGGGAAAGTGTTTCCATGGATTTTGTTGGGGGATTGCCAAAGTCTAGGAAAGGTCATGATTATTTGTATGTTGTTGTGAATGGGTTCAATAAAATGTGTATTATAATACCATGTAACAAGCAGGTTACAGCTGAACAAACAACAAAGTTGTTCTTTCATAATGTATGGGTTCATTTTGTTTTAACCACTTCTATTGTATCTGACCGAGATTCTCAATTTGTTGGGAAGTTTTGGTCAATTTTATGGGAGTTGATGGACACCCAGTTGAAGAAGAGCACAACATTTCATCCACAAACAGATGGTCAGACAGAAGTGGTCAACAGGATAGTGATCCAGTTGCTCAGAGGCTATAACAGCAAGCATCCCAAGCTTTGGGATGAGCATTTGTGTTATGTGCAGCATGCTTACAATCGTGCCAAGCACTCTTCTACTCAGAGATCTCCTTTGAGACTTGTTTTAGTTTTATACTAAAGTATCCCTTGGATTTTGTCTTTGGTAAAGACATAGCAGTTGATGGACACAGTGATGTCGGCAAAGCAACCAAGTTCATTGAACAAATCCAGGAAATTCACCAGGCAGTACAGGAACAGTTGGAAAGAAGTCAAGCTAAGTACAAGGCAAGACATGATAAGCATCGAGTTGAGCATAGTTTTCAAGTTAGTGATCAAGTCTGGTTGTACATCAGCAAAGACAGAATGCAAGGTGAAGGTAAGAAGCTAAAATCAATAAGGTATGGACCTTTCAAGATACTTGATAAAATTGGTGAAAATGCTTTTCGCCTTGATTTTCCAGCTTATATGCAGATCTATTCAGTCGTTAATGCAGAAAACTTGAGATTGTATGAACCTTCATTGATTGAAGATCCTGAAGAGCAAAGTCAATTGCCTTCTATTGGGAATTTGTTGCTTGAGTATCTCAATGAGTTACAAGAGGACACAGTTATGGACAGGAAGGTAAGAACAATGCGTCGAGGGGATGTTGAGTACCTGAGAGTGGGACTCAAAGGTTCAAATCCAAGCAAAGCATGACGGATAGAAATTGGACAAGTGAGGGAATTGTATCCTCACTTGATCGATGCCTAAAAACCAACTTTTGGTGGTCCAAAATCTTTTCAATGGGAAGGCGTGATCCAAAATGGATCCTAAAACCTCTAAGTCTAAGTCTTTAATACTATCGGAAAACACTATCACAGAAGAAAAACCATGAAGAATGGCGGAAAACAGAGTCAAGTGAAGTTTGAAGTATTGTTGAATCAGAGTTTTTGGATCGGACCGATCAATGGTCTAGATCAAATCGATGATATTGCATCGGCGGAGGTCAGTGGGGCATATCAGCGCTAACCCTGAGTGAGTTGTGACTACAATCCAACAATATAACGTGGACTGTCGGATCGTCACGCAGATCAACGGTGGAGACCACGTATATCGCATTGCAGATTTAAAAGGGAAGGACTTAAAGCAAGCCAGAGACACAATCGATATGCGATTGTGACTTATCGCATCGCAATATAACAAAGGGGTGATGCCAAGAGGACCGCGAGCCTTGCGACATGCGATAAAGGCCAGACCCAATAGGGATTATGAACGCGATTTAAATATATTTGAAGTTTGGTTTTTGTTGATTTCTTTGTATTTCCCCGTGTATTGATGTTTGGCCACATACAATGCGATATTGCAATATTGCGATAGAATGGTAGACCTGAAAGGTTTATAAATACGGCTTCATATAATTTGAGTTACGTGGTAAACGGTATTTCGGGCAGTAAGTGGTATTGGAGAGACTCCACCCGATCCCATACACTGGCTGACACATGGCATGCCACAAGAGAGAGAAAACCACTTTTTGGGTGGGTAATCTCTATGCACATAGGCCACCCGAAATGGCTGTCAACTGTGGGATTGGGAGATTATGGATCAACGGTGGATTTGCGATGGTGATCAAGCGCAGACCTGAAAGGATTATGGGGTGGACTTTATATCATTTGAAGTCTGACTTTGGCGTTTCGGTGGGGATTTCATGTGTTTTTAGTGTTTTCTTGGTATTTCTCTGTGTAAACAGAGAAGTGTAATTTAAGGGGATTTTCACCCACACCCAAGATCGTTCCATTTGTGAACAACTACCTATGTGCCTTAAGCGTTTTGCAATGAGTGTTTAATGCTTCGTAGGGAGATGAACGGACAAGGCCGAGAGGCTTAAAAACCACTCAATGGCAAAGACAGAGGGGAAGTAGTTGCTCAGAGACAGAGAGTTAGAGAAAACGTAGCTACGGATAGTTGATCAGAGGCACTAAGAGGGAGAGTCTGTGTACTCTTTAAACTCGAGGTTTTTGAGTGAAATCCCTATGTAATATCATTGTTGTTGTGTTATGGCTTTGCTTGAGCTCACACTTGTAATATTTTGCTCTTAAAGACATAATATAGAGGTCGACACTGAAAGCTGGACCAGGAGATGTAGCCAAGAAGTCTGGTGAACTCCTTGATTATTTGTTGCGTTGATGTGTGTGTCTATTATGTTTTCTAACTACTCATTGTCTATGATATTCACAATATTTTCGATACATTGCACTAAGTAATATAGGCATTCCTGCACATGATTCTGTAATACCTTAATATTGATTTAATATCTCATTTTCATATCACCAATACCATCTTAAAAATGAAATGAATTACACATCTCCCTACTAATAAGAAGTGAAAATATAATAATTTTTTTAATTTAAATTACTTTATTTTCTTTAATATGGACATTAAAGTATTATTATTGACTATTATTATTATTAAGTTTGCATATTAGTGCATCCTTCTTCTATCGGCACATATTCCTCATGAATAATTATTGGTATATATTCAAGAAAGTCACATACAACAAGTTAGAGACTGTGTTGAGTTATGAAAAGGATGTATGGGTGGCCCTATTGAAGCTTTTGAACAAAGATGAGCTAGTTGTGTCAACTGGTGGAAAAGGAGGACCCAGGGATTTGTGGATGAATTTTTCTTTCTACTAGTTAAAGATTTGTACTTGATTCTGTAAAAATTTGATTAGAGTTTTCCGTAGAAATTTACCTCTAGAGATTTTAGCCTTTCGAATTTAAAATCCTGAATTTTTTTTTAGAGTCTTAAAATTTCTAGAAATGAATAGAATAGTACATCCAGGAAAAATAACATTTCACATAAAATCAATTTATCCCATAATTTAATGTCTCCCATTTGAGTTTTCTTATTCCAGATAGATTTGAATTTCTATTGATCATAATTTCTACGTTTACTCGAATCCAATGGAACTTTGTTCACATAATTGAATTTTACCGAAATTATGAGTTTATCTAGGAATTAATGGGTTTCATCTCATATTTCAATGTCAGTTCAATTTGAATTTTGAATTTTCCCTCATGACCTCATGATTGGGGATGGATCATGGTCCTCTGAACCTAATGGTGATCACTAATTGCCGTCATTGAGGGGATTTAATAGAGGCATTATGAGCAAGCATAATGAGCATGCATTTAGCCATGGGTTCTATTCTTGGCTAGGATTCCCACATCTTCTATTCCTTCGGTGTATCTTTGCACCTTTAAGGGAGATTGCTAGTTTTATTTCTTCCTATTCTCCCTTTCCCCCAAGTTTTATTCTTCGTTTAATTGCCTTGGTTCTAACCTCAATTACCACCTGTCTCTGAATTAGTAGGATTTTCATATCTTTATTATATTTAGTAGTTTCTTTTTTATGCCAAGGGTGCTAAGTTAGTCGTGTCTTTCAAAAAAATCCCTTCGAGGTTCCAAGGGTGCCACACCTAATAGTTTATTTATGATGCCAAGGGTGCCAAGTTGATCGTGTCCTTTAAGAACATCCCTTAAAATTCCAAGGGTGCCACGTTGCTTTCCCTTCAAGCATCCAATGGCTACGAGAGGAAAATATAGGTCCAACGACAGAGACCGCTATCATCTCTCGTGTTTCCCTATATAGTGAGACTAATGGTGTTGGGGATTAAGGAATTCGCCTTGATGCATGTTCCATGGTGAAATCCTCGTGAGAGATGAACTTGCCCCCACGACATCGTGATATTCAAGGTGAAGGTGCCCCAAGCCTTCCAACCCAAGTCGCGGCAGGAGTTTTAGCAGGTGAAATCAAGGACATTGTCCCACCCCTCCCATGTAGTTCCATCCATTTCTACAATGCAATCACCCATGTGTGAGTCATTCAGCCAAGAAACTAACCTATGCATGCATCCACTAACGTGTCATTAGAGTTTATAGCAAGATTCAAACTGAACTTTATAATTTAAAAGAAAAATATTCATTTCCATCACCCTAGATGTCGCTAACTCATCACATGCAAGTGCCTATGGTGGTTTCCTGTCATACTTGATAATCATCAACAACAAAGTTTCTCAGTGTTAGTCATTGTCATAATAGCATCATCAACATGACCTAGTCATTCACATCGTTGTTCATTGTGAACCAAAACTAATATAAGTAGCCAACATAAGGAACACATGCATCACAACTATTATCATCATAACATCAGTAGGAACCATACACATCCATCAAAGCTATCATCATCGTAACATCATTAGAAAGCATACATATCCATCAAAGGTATCATCACCATAACATCAATAGAGAACACACATATCCATCAATGTTATCATCATCATAATATCAATAGAGAACATACATATCCATCAATGTTATCATCATCATAATATCAACTAGGAAACAAGCATAACCATCACATCCACTAATAGTAGAGTCAAGTGTCTGGATCCTCAACCTGAGGTCCTCAAAGAATAATGTGTGAGCATTAAGGCTAAATCAATGTTAATGTAATACCAATCTCAAACAACTAGAACATGCACTACACCTTCCTCAAACACCATAAGGGTGGTTAATCTTTCATCAAACACTTAGAAAAGTTTAGGTTAATATTTAACATATTAAGAAATAATAGATGCTTAAATAATTTGTTATGAATAATACCAAAAAATTTGATACATTTCATTTCCAAATTATATGATCATAAAAAGAACTTAATAAACAAAAATAAATAATTTAAATTATAAATTTAATTGACCAAAATTGATCTTAATGAATGGAAATCATAATCACCATAATATAAGGGAAAAGAAATGGGCCATGCAACCCTTCCTAAAACAACATAAGGGTGGCCTTTAGAAAAGTTGAGATCAATATTTAACATATTAAGAAACAAGAGAGGCTTAAATAGATGATTAAATGATTTGTTTATGAATATATCAAAAAGATTTGAGAAATTTCATTTCCAAGTTATTTGATGATAAAAACAACTTAAAAAATAAAAATAATTGATTTAAGTTATAAATTTATGTGACCAAAATTGATCTGAATGGATGGTAATCATAATTATCACCATATATCAAAAAAATGTATTTTAAATGTTTTGAATTAAAATAAAGCCACTAGATTAATTATAAAATTTCACACATCTAATATTTTAATATTAAAATTTTCATCAATTAACTACATTTAATCCTTATCTCTTTTATATTAAATCATATACAAAATAATTCTAATATTTAAACTAAACTCATTAGTCAATGGGATTATGGTAATGTTATTCTTTAGTCAAAATTCAATTCTTCTAGGGGAGGCTGGAGTGGGATGCGTAATCTATCGCCCTGATGGACAAGTAGAAAAAATGTTTGCCTAGGGACTGGGATTAGCAACAAATAATTAGGCGGAGGAACTTAGACTTTGGCAAGGGCTCGAGCTAACAGAAGTAGAAGGAATTCATCAGTTAAATGTCTTTGGAGACTCTCTTATTACCATCCAAAAATGTGTTAACTGGTCACAAAACAAGGATTTAAATCTAAGGCCAACAATGTAAAGAATATATCTGATTTTGGATCAATTTGAAACTATAGATTTTTACCATATCAAGAGGGAGATTAATGTAGTGGTGGATGACCAAGATAATATGGAGCAAGGAAAAATAAGAGAGGATGAGACCACAATCAACACATGTCCTGTCCCATGAATAAACATAATCAGAATATCTCGATTTACAGGAGGCTCTTAAAGCAGGATAATCTGTCTCATAGGAAAATTAAATGCTATATTCATTAAAATGGCATATATTCTCTGCAACGGACATCCTAGCAGCACGTTGGGCCCTTAATACAACAAATGGTTAATAAAGGAAAGCAAGGACATGAATGTGGAACGTGGGAGACCACAGCTCAAGATTTAAGGCAGAGCAGTTGCGAAGGAGTAATCGTTTCTGAGTTCAAGAAAGAACGTCTCAAAACGATTGTGTGGGATCACCACCCGAATCAAGAGACAATGAATATCAATTCGTTTTCAAGGTGTGCTGTGAATTCGCAGAGCATTAAAAATGAAGGGACATCTCTCACCCATCATTTTGAAGCTAAATTTGGCTATAAGAGCTAGGATGTGGACATCTCATACTATGTGGTTTTCCATTCAATCTCATCGTGCTAAAGAAATTGCCTTCCCATCAGGAAATTGTGGTGGAGGCTCCTATGAGGATATATACCAAGGGTTTAAGCATGAATTCGAGGATATGATATCTCAAATTAGAGGGAAAATCATTTCTAAGGCACAATCTCATTTCACATTGGTCCCAGTCCATTTGGAGGGCCTAGAGAAGGATGTTAAGAATGTGCAGGTGGTTGTGGAAGTAAGTTTAATGAAGATGGAGAACCTAGACATGAAAGTGGAGAATTCAGAGGATAAGGTGGAGAATGTGATTGTTTCGGTGCTGAAAGAAGTATTCAACCTCGGTGATAGTGGTGACCAAGACTTGGCACTTGGTGACAGAGGAGCTCTCCCTCAGGAACATGCTGAATAGTTGGAGCCACAATAGGAGAATGAGCAGCCAGAAGCAGCGAACGCAAGCTAGCAGGAGGAAGTAGACGTGAAGACATGGAAGGAACTGGACAACATAAAGTAGAAGGATCTGGGGTTATTTTCTTTTGTCTATGATGATGGGTGAAGTGTTTATCCAAACGTTTCATCTCTACATCACACAATTCTCTCCATAAATTGTTTCTACACTATATATAATTGTGTCGAGAGGCACATTTTACAACGCAATATGAGGGTGATATGTGATTTCATTCGTGTTCAACATGGAGTTCATATCCTTTGAACCCTTGGTATTATTTGAGCACCTGATATTATTAATCCATGGTATTATTTGGAAATGTGGTATTATTAATCCATTGTATTAATAATCCATGGAGTAACTTTCTATTTTTGGGCATGTGGTATTGATAAGCCAT
Organism: Pinus taeda; assembly: GCA_000404065.3. Classification (NCBI taxonomy): domain Eukaryota; kingdom Viridiplantae; phylum Streptophyta; class Pinopsida; order Pinales; family Pinaceae; genus Pinus; species Pinus taeda. The sequence goes on from APFE030629761.1 coordinate 88,746, forward strand.
AATATTGAAAATCCATGGCAAATTTTATTTACAACCAAGAATGTTATTTATAACCCTTTTCACTGGAATTCGACAACACAATTTCAACCAAGAATATGATTCTTTTGTAGGTTAAAATACATTTTTTGAATGCATAAATGGATTCAACGCCCTGAAAAACCACTGAGGTACTAGAAATCTATAGATTAAACAACTTAAACTCAAGTTTCTAAAAATCTCTCTAGATTTTGATTAAAATTAACCAGAAAATAATGTCATGAAAAAGGGCATTTCATCGATAAGTTAGACTACGCCTATACAAATTAAGAGTCTACATGGTAAAGTGGGGTAAATCTCTATGGATAAGAATCTTTTTCCATGTTTTTGCGAATGTGTGTGTGTGTGTTAAAATAAAGTTATAATGTAATTTTTTAAATTTTAACAATGTGAAATGTATTGTGAAGTAGATTTGATCTCTCTCGACACATGATAAATCCATAATTAGATGGATCTAAAATGGTTATTTCAACTAGTGTTAATTGTTAAAAACCACTAAACACTTCAAGCCAACACACTTCCCTACATATATTTCTTATAAAGCTACACAATCCTCTCCATTAAAAACATTAAATTTCACTTAGTTGAATGCAATCAAGAATCAATAAAATCCACTTTCATATAAAGATATAGTTACATTTGAGATCAAGATTAATGGTAAAGATCAAGCTTTTTTTGAAATTTTGAATTAAATTTTACTGAATTTTAAACAACTAATTTAGTATATTTAAAATTTTTAAATAGTTGATTACTTTGTAATATTATTATTAAATTAAGTTGTTATATAAATAGTCTCAAAACACTTATCACATAATACATCTCATTTTGCCAACATAAAAATATAATATATATGACTAAATTTCAATTTTTTTAACTTAAATTATTATTATTAAATATATGATAAATTTAAGTTAAACTATATACATTTTAAAAAAACATGTAACAAGGTTCTTAGTCATAAAAGTTCACACTACTTTATCATGAAGATTCTTAATATGAAATATACTTGATTACAATACTATGGGCCAATACCATGGCTTACTAATACAATATGCCAAAAAATGACATATGTTCATATGGTATTTATTTTAATTAATGAATTTAATTAAAAGTGCAAAAAAAGCATAACTAGTTTTGAAATTAATCTCAATATTTGATTTGTGGCTACTAGTAAGGATATTCTATAATATTTTATGGATGTTAAATCTCTACTATCCACCTAATAATTATTGATAATTGCACCACTTGCCCATTATGACAACAATGTTGTAAAACATTATGTAATGTAATGTAACGTTCTATTGACTCGGTCAAATTATTTAAAAAATATATATAATAATAATAATAATGAGAGTCCATTTTTGGCTTGAAGAGTTTCGAACAGAGAAATGGCTAGGGTATTGGCTTGCATACAATATTTGGTTAACATTTTAGAAGGTCGTGAAGGCTACAACCTTCCAAACTGTAGTGCCCACCCTAGTTTCCTAACTCTAATATGACATTATCTTGCATACTTTAGTCTATGAGTAACTCAGGCTGAGGATCCAGAAAGGTGACTCTATTATCAGCGAGTGTGATGGTTATGTATGTTCTCTATTAATATTATGATTACGATATAATTAATGGTTATGTGTATTCTCTATTGATATCATGATGGTGATAGTAGTATAGGATAGACATGTTTCTATTGATGTTATAGTGATGATAGCCTTGATCTATATGTATGGTTCCTCTAAGATTATGATGATGCTAGCCATGATGGAGGTATCCCCTATGTTAGCTACTTACATTAGTTCTGGTTCACAATGAACGGTGATGTGAATGACCAGGTGATGGTAATTAATGCTATTATGACAATGACTAACACTGAAAAAACCTGGTTACTGATTATTATTGAGTATGGTAGGAAAACCACCAGAGGCACTCGCACATGATGAGTTGACGACACCTGGATTGATGAAAATTTATATTATTTTATCTTTGAAATTCTAATAGATTTTGAAACCTGCTATATATGGTTATCTATATTCTGATGATATGTTAATGGTTGCAGGCACATTGAGTTGCTTGGCCGAATGACTCACATATGGGTGATGGGGTTGTACAAGTGGATGGAACTACATGGGAGGGGTGGGATAGTGTCCCTGATCTCACCCACTAGCACTCCCACCGTGACTTGGGCTAGAAGGTTTGAAACACCTTCGCCTTGAAGATCACGATGCCATGAGGGCAGGTCCCCAAGTTGGGTCGCTCATGAGGAATTTACCGGGGGGCGCGCATCAAGGCAGATTCCTTGATCCCCGACACCATTAGTCTTACTATAGCAGGCAACATAAGAGATGATAGTGGTCTATGACGTTGCACGATATTTTCCCCTCGTAG
>APFE030629764.1:0-18997 GCA_000404065.3 Pinus taeda
GGGAGACCTTTGGGAGTCTCAAATACCTTGGAATGATTGTCCAAGACTTTTTGGAGATATGGAGAAATAGATGATTCTGATGTGGAAACATCTAGCGAGCATAATTGTGCAATTACACCTCTTTGCTCCTTTTTAGAAGCTTTGTCATACCATTAGAGCTTATTACCTTTCCTGGTTTCCTTGCAATACCCCTTAATTCAACTTCCTTTCCTTCCACAGAAAATTTCATGAAAAGTTCTTGAAAATTAAAAGCTATTGTACCCAAGGATTGTAGCCATTGGACTGCTAATACAACATTAGTGCCTCCCATTGGAATGGAAAGCATTGGGCTAGTCAATACATATTCTCCCATGGATAGCTTGATATTATGGCACTTTCAGAGCAATTTATTGTTCCTCCATTTGCAACCATCACTTGACACTCTGGTGCTGGATATAAGAAGCAATTCAATTCTTTTGCTACCTTACAATGAATAAAATTGTGGGTACTTCCAGAATCAATCAACATTATTATCTTTTTCTTCTTGATTTATCCTTCTGCCTTGATGGTTTAAGGAGTGGTAATTCCCGCCAATGCATTACAAGATATGGTCGGATTCATTTGTTCTTCATATAGGCTTTGATCCTAGAGTATATCGTCTTCTTTTGACCTCTCTTGCTCCTTTTCTTCTTCCTCTTCACAATCTATGTAGAATAATTTCTTCTTAGCACACTTATGACCTTTAGTGTATTTGCTATCGCAACTATAAGAAAGCCCTTTTGCTCTTTTTTCTTCCAATTGTTGTGGTGTCAACCTTATAGGTTGTGGAAGACTAGCAGCAACAACACTTCCGTCTTTATAGTTGTGAGTGGTATGCTTCCTGGTTGCCATAATTTTGCTTCCATTTTTCTTGCTAACCTGAATGCCTTCTCTAATGAATCAGGTTCCCAAAGGAAAACATCATGTTGGATATTATCCTTTAAAGACCCTATGAACACATCAATCCTATGCTCCTCTAGAATATCTTTTACCCTTATGTTCAATTTTTGGAACTCCTCAATGTGCTCCATTATTGAACCCTTTCGTTTGAGACTTATCAATTGGCTAAAAAATGTGTTGCTTTCTGTATCCTCATAATGTGCTATCAATTCTTCCGTAAAAATTGCCCAAGTGATAAATTGTTTACGAGAGCAAAGCCATTGATACCATACAAACTGATTTGGTTCCAACTATAAAGTTGCAATACATACCTTTGTGTGTTTTCCGCATTATTGAGATCGAAAAATTGCTCCATCTGTAATATCCATGTTGCGGGATCCTTGCCATCAAAATTCCTGATATCAATTTTTGGAATATGGTGGGTCTTCGATCCAACATTAGAGTCTATGGAATCATGATTAACATTTCTTTTGTTTTCATCATGAGTTTCCTTTACTACCCTTTTACCATTAGTGACCCTTTCTTGTAGCAAATTATTCATATTTATCTCCAATTCTTCCATATTTGTCTTCAAATCATCCATCTTAGCTTCCACGTCATTCATTTTAGCTTCTACACCTTTCTTTAAACAATCCATCTTAGATTTTGTTCCTTTTTGTGCAAGTGACACTTGTTGCACTTGGTCTCGTATTTTGATATATCACGTTGCATTTCTTCCTCTTCTTCATGAGTCATGCTAGAGCTTTCAGGTTGCCTACTAGGTGTTTCCATTTTCTTTCCTTGGGGCATCAATTACCGATAATAATGCATTACTATGCCCTTTGAATTCCTTCAAAATAATTTTTCAAACAAAGCTTAAGCAAACATTTAAAAAAATATACACATCTTTTTTCACTTTGTAGGAGATCTATTGCCTCTGATGTATCTCTGTAATTTTGGATCATCCAACTCTAAAATTGCGACCTGCGGTAGCCCTCTGTTTCCTCTTTCCAATACCACCATTATGACCCCAATTGGATTCTCCAATGAAGAGTTATGCCAAATATCCCACGGTGACCTGATTATAGACTAATTCAGTAGAGCAAACTTGTAGGACGTGCCATGTGTCCCTGTTTTGACCTTTTATCTGAAAAATATATACAAGAAACTAGAGTCTATCCTCTTTCTATACCTTCTTACGAAATTTCAATCTGATACTCAGAGAGAGAGTTATGACGATTTTCCCTGGGTCACCTGTTTTGAATGTAATTCAGAATTCTGCAAAAGGACCAACTTCCTCAGATCATATCTGCGAAAATATAGCACGAAAATCTCTGAAATTCAAACCTAAGATTCAGCGCGATGTCTTCTACTTCTAAAATGTCACAGAAAAATGTTATAGCGAAAATGCCATGATGACCTGTTTGGAGCAGCAAAACCCTAGAATCCAAAGCTCTGATACCAAATGTTATGAAAGCAGCTCAAGAAAAGACAGAAAAGATAGATCAACGCCTTAGAATTCATCCTCTTTGAGGGGGAAACCTCCTTTACATTACATAAATGAACAATTCTTGGATGATTCAAATGACAAAACCTCCTTTCTATATATAGGAGTCTAAGGAGTCACAATATAACCCAGCCGACCTAACAATGATAATATAAAGCCACAAAAATAACAATAGAGGGATTTTGTGGGGCACAGTATTAACAATATGGGGACAATAGGGGCACAACAATATTAATAAGGGGTACAACTATAATAGAAATGGGGTAATCACTAGTATTATAGGGACCCAACACATAAGCACTTGTGAAGTGGAAGCATGATCTATAGCAACCAAATGAGTCTTTGGGTTCAGAAAAGGATTTGTCAACACAACGGATGCACTAGAAGTCTTAAAAAGTTTTTAGACTTCAAAGTGGTGAGGACATTCTAGCGTAAAATGATCCTCATTACAAATTAAACATGGAAAACAAGGTTTCCTAGCCGAAGAAGAGGAATCAGAGGATTTCTCTTAAGGGGGAGGATTTTGTTTCTTTTTAGCTTTCCCTTTTTTCTTGCTTCCAGGTTGCTTTTCATTTTTACCTTTGTCAGATGACATGACATTTATTTTGAAAGCATGCGTATTATCAGATGCACTAGAGGTTTGATTTGAAATATTAAGTGCTTTACCAGATGGTCTGCTTGTTGTTTGGGTGCTTGAAGAACCTATCATACCGTCACCGGCATGGGAGCCCTTACTAGATGGAGGTGGTGGAACAGTAAAAGCTTGTCTAGGTGCATTTGGAATCTTATCATAGAGCATGCTAGACTAGGTGTAAATCAAGTCTAAGTATTGGGCATGAGCAATTAATTGCTCTTTAGTAACAACTCCTCCTTTAGCCACATCCTTAGTGATAGACGAAAATAAGGATTTGATAAAATACTCAGCAGAAAGATGATCAGGATGTTAATCTAGGTTATCATTGATGTCAATATATCAATGTTTGTGATGGCAAATTCCTTAATACATGATGTTACCTATTGATACCCATTGATCTTAATGTTGCCCATGAAGGATCCAAGAATTGAATATAGGCATAATAGAAATAGTGGAACCAAGGAGGAAAGTTATCAAAAGCCGATGAAAGCCAAAGAGTAAGAGGAAGAAGTCATTGAAAGCTAGCAAGAGAAGAGAAGCAATTTATTGGAAGCAGTTTATAGGGAGGAGTTAAGATATCGATGCTTTATTAGAGAAATTATATCATCGCATTATCAGTGGTTCTATTATATTAAGCTATGTAAACACTGCTCAAATCCCCGATTTCAATATAATGGAGTCAAGAATTAAACAACAGAGATCAAACCCAAGTGCTTACGGAAGAAGAATGGCGGAGGAATAGATCTGGATCGTCAGATCGAAGGATCTGTTAGATGAATGATGATTAACAACTGTGGGGGTAGGAAAGTACATATTTCCTTGATCGTCTCTGAAGTCCTAAACTTAATCCTAGCCATTGATCTCATATTCAACTCTTAGATCACAATCAACTATGGGGGTTAAGGCCATTTTAATCTGTGTGCCAGTCGAAGTCCTGCAAACCATAGATTGTGATATGTATTTTAGACGCGATGGTTCCATTATAATACACCTTAATACAATATCTCCTCCATCATATGAACATTCATATCGTAAGTCATAAAGGTCACCATAAAACCTCTAATTACGATATAATATTGTAGACCCGTTGCACCATTATAGCATGACTATATATAATATCACATCTGTAGTATCGCTAGTTTCTAAGGGATGTCAAACCATTGATTGTGATAAGGTTGTGGACTCGATGAATTTATTAACAACTATTTAATATCGTACCTCATCTGCTCCGTCAGCAGTAGGGAAATCGGCTATGTTATGTGAAAACCTCCAAAAGTTACAATTGCAGGATTAAAGGAATAACTCTAATTTTCATGAATGTTGCGATTCAGATTAATGTGATAATGTGCCATGTGGGACCTCCATGTAGGTATAGCATTGGATGAATATTAAAAAAAATGGCCTCTTTGATATAATCTTTTAATGTGAAAACTCATAAGTCGGCCTCTCGTCCCAATGAACATGTCTTTTGGTTATTGGAAAAACTCACATGTATACAAGTTGAAACACTTCACTTTAGGTAATCGAAGGAACAGAGGAAGCTAACGATCAAACGAGAAAGAAGGAAGTTGAAGGTCAAGTGTCACTGTTGAATGGGTTAATCTTTGAAAGGCTTGAACCTGTGATAAATTAATAGAAGACGTACAGATCGTAACTCGAAGAACAATTCAATGAAGCGAAATAAGGTTTGATCTACCATCATTTGAAGGGAGCAAAAGACTACACCAACGTTGAAGTATTTGTGAGTATGATCCTTGGAAGTAGGATATCACAACACTAAGAACAGTAAGAAGTAGTCACTCCTGAAGCACTTACCATGTCAGATAGAACAACATGTTCAAATAGAGAATTGTTTTTTGTGCATACATTAAGGCTTAGCACAACTTATCAAAGATATCTTCTTCAAAAGCATTAGCAGATCTTGGAGACATTATTGGAGATCATGATGGCTATTTGAAATCATCACAAGGTAACTTTGCAAACTCTATGTGGGAAATATGAAGAGTTGTGAGGACTCCTTCATATGAAGACAGGTTGTCATTGATGATGTACCATGGAGACTACAGTGAAGCTATAGATTGACAGAATTTAGTGAAGAAGATTTTGGAAGCATAGAATTACTATCAAAGATATGTAGACAAAATATAGCAGTGAGTTGAAGCCCAGAAGGTTCGTGCCCTGAAGGTTGTAGCCTTGAACAAACAAGGTAGGTGCCTTGACAAGATTGGGTCGGAGCCCTTGAGGTTGGTGCCTGAGAATTGGAAGGATTGGTGTCCTTGGAGTTGGTGCTCCTAAATCCAAGGTTTCTACCTTGACAAGATAGGGTTGGTGCCCTAGATGTTGGAGCCTCACAGAAATTCCAAGTTGGTGCTTGGCAACAGGTTGGAGCCCTATATATATTGTACCTAATTTATCGTAAATATTATATTAATAAAAGCATTTATTCCTATTATTAATTTTGTGTTCTAAATATAAATGATTTAACTGGTAAAAATTACAATTCAAAAAGAAATATTGATTCACCCCCCCCCCCCTTAGTATATCTAACAAAGGAACAAAAGTTTTTACCATTCGACAACGGCGATGCCATTCATGAATATGATCAGAAATGTGAGTAGCAGTGGTCTATTTAATGTTGGTCAACAGTTCCATTCTAGTTTCGTATCTGATGCATAACAGGAAGTGGGTTAGAGATGTAGTGGCTAAGGATGCGAACCTATTAAATGAAGCTCGTGGTAATTCAATATACCACTTTGCAACCAGACCAATAAGTGTTCGCTAGAAAAGATGTAGTCTAATTGAGTCATCATTTAGGGAGCTGGATGAACACCATAAATGAAAAGTCATAATGTGGTTGGATAGATCTTCTCTAGGGTTTCCATTTAACTTAGGAATATCATAAGGAAATTTGTGAGGAACCACCAGCCACCAAGGTGCATAAAGAATGGGATCATTGGTAAGCCGATTTAAATCCATTAATTCAAGTGTTGCAACAAAAGGCAACTGTTGGTTTAGGTCGGGTTGAGCATAGCTAGGGTAAGATGGAATTGCTCGGGAAATACACCTTTACATACCAACATAAGGAATCTGTTGATGGTAACCTTAATAGGGTTAGGTTTGTTGAGAAAATATGGTATAAGGTGGTTGTTGGGCACCATGATAAATTTGTTGTTGTTCAAACCTAACATAGGCTTGTTGATCAAGACCTCAGTAAACTTTCTATTAACCAAACCCAACATAGGCTTGTTGACCAAGTCCAAGATAAGTTTGGTAGTGTTGGAATTTCTGTTGTTGATATTGTGGCTACCATGGTTGTTGATGTAACATTTATTGCCCACCAATGTCAGTTTGACCAGGTTGTGAATAAATTAGACTAGTGTAAGTCTCAGCCATTCCAGTAAATAGTAAACTAGCTTGAGGTTGTTGGATTCTAGGCACAAACAGTTGTTGCACAACATCCTAAGAAGACTGAGTCTATAGATTTGAAACTTGAGGGTCAGAGGTCGAAGGACTAGCTTGCAAAGGTTGAGATACAATTAATTGAGCTTGTGACTATGGTAAAGTTGTAACGACAGGCATAGTAGGTATGGATGAAATAGATTTCATTGGTTGTGATTGATACACAAGCCTTGGTTGAATGGACATTGTAGGCTTCCATTGACAAATAGTCATTCCAGAATAAGTTGGACCTAAAGATGATGGTATACTGTCATATGATTGCCCCCCAAAGAATGGAGGATAAGAAGATTGGGCATATTGTTCACCATATGGAGGTAATCCAGTGTAAATTGGATACATTGGATAGTAACCAGATGGACCAGCTTGCTATTGAACTGATGGATCAAACTGTTCAGTATCTGTAAGCGAAGAACTAGGTAAAAGTCTTGTGGATGACTTCGGTGAAGACCATGGACTAGAAGCAACACCAGAGTGAGTTCTAGATAATGTAAGGTTATACCTTACCAACCATTAGTATTATACTAATGTTGACTCAAAATGTGATTTAAGTTTAAGTTTTTAAGACATAAAAGTTAATGCAAGGTTATATATCTATATTTTTATTTTTATTGGTATTCTTTACGCTACATACTAATTTCTACTAACTAACTAACCCATGGTAATATTAAACTTCTCATTAAGGCTACAGGGTCATGGTTCCTCAAGATCCAAAACTTACAACCGTAAGTCTTAAAGTCACATTTAAATGATAAAGTCTTTAGTGGGATAAAAATATCAATATTTACAAATCACAATTTCCAATAAGCTGATTGTTCATTCTATTGCAATTAAGAGTGTTTAAGAGTGGCTAATTTGATTTTGTTCTAGATAATATGCCAATGAATTATTTGGTAGAACAAATGGAAGAAAAAGAAGATAATTCAACTTCTAAAGGAGTGGTTTCCAATTATTATGAATTCATATGTGAGATAACAATTACAACATTTCACCTAACCAATTTTCCTTCCATGAATTTTTACTTCAATGGAATCATCATGCTTATTCTTTGAGATATTTCCAAAAACACCTTTGTTGCAAATCCTAAATTTAGTTTGTCATTTTGATAGACAATTAATAGATGTAATTAGCTACAACCAATGAAGCATTGTGTCAAACAGTTTGCAAGCATGAAATGTATAGCCATTGAGGCATTTTTTCAAACACTCACAACCATAACCCTTGAGGCGATTTCAGCAAAATTAACTAACATGAATCTAAGAATACATACTTTCTTTTTCTTTGCCAGTAATTCCAAGAAGTGAACGTAATACATAAGTAGAACTGTCATCCATCTTGATTGCTGCACATACAAAAATTTAGGCACATAATGGCAATAAATATTTAAGAATTTTTACAAATAGCTCACAAAGATGTAGCTACAGCCATTGGGAATTTTGAACAACGGTTAGCAGTCACAAAAGACGATGCTAACTATTAAACTATCAAACAAGCAATCACAAGTTTATTAAACTATCAATGTATTAACCATTCATACTTTAAAATAATAATTCCAAGTTTATATAATAGAATGATTCCATAAAAAGATATTACCATGTAAATCACAGCTACCAAAAAAAAGTAGCAAGACAAACCACCAGGCAGCAACAACAATCTGTAAAATATAGTAGATTACAGAACTAGATTCTGAAACTCTATTTTTTGAAATCAAAGTAGGGCCGACATGGCCAAAAGTTACAGATACCCCGTGAAGTTAAAATAAATTGAAACAGAAACACCGAGAAATGTGATTATTTAAAACGATAACCAAAAACAAATTCCTACTATCTCATTTATCCCTTTTGTCAAACATATACTTTGAAAACTTATCTAGAGTTGTAAAAAGAGAAGGAAAAATCAAATTTATGTTATTAACATGTTTTCATAAAACTCATGGCAGCCCGAATGCTTCAACCATTAAGACATGATGTAAATCAACTTGCAATGAAACTATACAAAAAAAATCTTACATAAAATAAATTACAGTTATTGCAAAATTCCTTCAACATTTACTGTGTAGCGTTTGATATACATCTAAGTTTCAGTCAACAACCAAATAAGCAAAACCATGTAAATGAACTAGAAAAAGAAACACAATATAATGTTGTCAACATACTTGACAGTGAATTTATACAACTCAAAAAATGGGAGTATGCTCCAGCTCTATTGAGAGTATGCTCTAGGTCCAATATCCTTACCAACTCATTATGAACCCCCCGCTTTTTGTCCCAAACATATTTAGGAAGAACTTCTCCCACTAAAACCCCCAAGCTGCAAAAGCTCACAAATAGTACCAAAAGACAACAATAGAGAGATTTGCAAGGCAAAATAAGTAAGCAAATTTTCACTTCCTCTCAATATCACTCATGGCCAACCTCATTAGCTAGAGATCTTAGGATTTTAACAATAATTTCAGATTTATTATGGAAGCAATTCACTACTCTCCATATCTCTCCCTCTCAATATTTTCCTCAAGTCTCTTCCATTCTTGGCCTCCTTCTCCCCCAAGTGAGAATACATGAGATTCATATATAGGAGGAGAAACCAATTCTTGTCATAAAGGAGGAGTAATGTGCATGCATTGGATTCCATTTAGAGGAGTGTAACTTATGCCATTAAGGAGAGAAGTGCATCCTTAGTTAAGGAGACTATAACATATGCATTAAAGAGATCCTACGAGGAATATTTTATGACATATTTTTAATGAGTGAAAAGGAATATGCCATTCTTTGATGAGTTCATAAAATAAAGTATAATGAATTATTTGAAAGAGAGAGAGAGAGAGAGAGAGTTACATAGAGCCATGAGAGCCATGAAGGGGATGTGTGAATTGATTGAGGAGATAAAATTGACTTGTAATTCCTTTTTAATAATAATATTAATAATATTGAGGATTCAATCAGGATTGAACTATTAGGATTGATTAATGATAATTTAGTTTGCTTTTCTTCAACTCTGCTTGATTACCAATTTATGTAAAGTGATTTACTATTTTTGGAAAGTTGTGGTTGAGATGCTGGACATGACTTTGTATTTTTAGGAAGCCATTCCAGAATTGTGAGAATGAAATTTTATTTAAGGAAAATCATCCATAAGTGGTATTTTTATTCTGGAGAATAGGGATTCTGCACCCCTATATCATGCACCTTCATGCCTTAGTAGATTGAGGACTCCATGCTGTGATCCACTCCAAAGATCCAAGCTTCCACAACTTGATCTTTTCAAATATTCAAGACTCCTCACCCTAAATATACAAGACTCCACGTCTTTATTTTTCTTGGATTTAGGACTCCACACCCTAATTTCCATGCCCTCTCATCTACTGTGCTTTGAAACTTTGGGTTTCTTCTTATGGTACTGATTGTAAGCTTTTACCCATCTGATGGTTCGCTGGTAAGGCCTTGTTCAAAGACCTACAAACATTATAATCTCATATATCAAAGGAATCAAATGAATTTCATAATGAAATTAACTTAATCACACTTTACCCAAAATGGTGAATGGCTTCCACAGTCATTTTGGTTTTGAAGAAATGACTTCCACAATCATTCATAATTGAACATCCAAGTTGGAAAATGACCAGGTACCCTGCCACATCCTGCTTAGTACAATATTAGACATATATAATAACACAAATCATGTATCATCCATAAATCATAATTAACCATCTATTCCACATAACCACGAGAATCCATGGGTATATGTGTCTCAATCTTGGATCACCATCCATGTCATACACCTGTTTCATAAATCAAATATAAATAGAAAAACATATATATAACATTTTACTTAACCAAAACCATCTAGTAAAGATAATCAATGAAGCCACATATAAGAGGAAATATAACTATATAAAACATTGTTCCCCAATCCAATGATCAATCTATCATACACAAACAAAAAAAGGAAATATAACTATGTATGTAAAACATTATTCCTCAATCAAGTGATCAACCTATCATATATATATAACCCTTGATAGGAGTGAGAAAACTATACTAGAAAAATAGGACACTACATGCTCCCCCTCTTGGAGTAAACTTGGCTCCAAGTTTAACTAAACAAAAAAGGAAACTCAAGACACATAAAAGATGCATCTTCCCAAGTGGCGGAACTAGGATTGTACAGGTCCCAGTGGACCTTTACCTAGTCCACCATGCAACGTTTGAGCTGTCAAGTGCGATGGTCCAAAATGCAAATTGGCTCTGCCTTAAGAGTTCCTTCGTTCATTACCTGTAATTGATGCCAATCTAAAATGTGAGAAGGATCACGAACATACTTACGTAGTAACGAAATATGAAATACATCATGCATACGATGAAAGACTTATGGGAGAGCAAGACAATATGCCATAGCTCCAACCCTTTCGATGATCTCAAAAGGCCCAAACAATCGAGGAGAGAGCTTAGATCCTTTCCCAAACCTAATAAAGCTTTTCTGAGGTTTTACTTGAAGAAAAAAAAATTCCCCTTCTTTAAAACTATTATCCACTCTATTCATATCAGCATAGCTCTTGTGTCTATCCTGTGCCTACTTTAATCTTTTTCTTATACAACACACTTGTTCTTCCATTTCTTGAAGAATTTTAGGACCTACTGAGATTCTGTCCTCTAATATATCCCAGCTTAAATGTGTTCTGCAAGGTCTTCCATACAATAACTCATAAGGTGCCATACCAAGGGAGCGGTGATAACTATTATTATAAGAAACCTCCACTAGAGGAAGATAATCCTCCCACTTAGATTGTTGATCCATTATGTACATTCTAAGCAAGTCCTCTAACACTTGATTTACTCTTTTAGTTTGGCCATTAGTCTCCAGATGATAAGTTGTACTGAAATTTAATTATGTCTTAAGGGCTCCCTGGAAACTAGTCCAAAATCTTCCTGTAAATATAGAGGCCCTATCTGATATGATTTTCTTAGGAAAACCATGAAGTATAACCACCTACGTGATAAATATTTGTGCTATTTTAGATGATTTGTAAGTATCTCTAATGGGTATAAAATGGGCACTCTTAGTAAGTTTATCTACCACCACAAAAATTGAGTTATGCCTTTTGGTTGTTTCAGGTAATTCAACAATAAAGTACATACATATTGCTTCCCATTTGGACTCAGGAATGTTATGCGACTACAATAATCATGCTGGATGACCATGTTTTGCTTTAACTAGTTGACATTGAAAACATTTTGCCAAAAAATTTGCTACATCCTTCTTCATGCCTACCCAAAATAAAATTTGCTTTAAATCAACATACATCTTCTCGACTCATGGCTGAACCATATATTTTGCATGGTGAGCTTCTTTCAAAATGAACTCACGACGCCCATCTTGATCTAGAACTACAATATTTTGCATTAATATCACCATACTGTCATCATCACAAGACGTTGGGCAGCGGAGGCCCCGTGTAATGGTTTTGGGGCTTAGAATCTGTAATTTAGGGAAATAATTTTGTAAAAGTTCCACGAAGAGCATGGAGCGCTAGATGTAATAGATCAAGTTGAAGGGTTATCCACCCAAAAATAATATAAAATAATAGGAAGTGAGTCAACTTGCTGATGGTCCATGGGCCACGAGAACGGATAAATAGAGCGAGGCTTTAAGGGTAGAGGTAGTTTTTGTTTAGAGAATCTGATGTTTTATGGGTTTGTGAAAATAATAGTTTCTCTGAGTCTATATGTCTGGGTCATGGGTGTTAGGGGTTAGATAGAGGCTCTACAATTATGTGCGCAGAGGTTCGATAGAGTCCGCAGTTGTGTGCACGGACCCCTGCAACTGTGTGCACAGGGCAAGACGTGGATTGTACTGAAACAAAGATATTTATAAAGATAAGTTGGTTATGAAGTATTGTGTTCATTCTAAAATATTGTGGATATATTTATATTCTAGTTTATGCATCAGATTTATGAGTTTATGATTGTCTTTAAGAATTATGATTGCGCATACTAGGTTTTACTGTTAAATGTTTGCTTAAAGACTGTAAGGAGAAGATCAGATCTATAATACATTTATTAATAAGAAAGTGCATTTGCACAGATCTACATGAATGCCCAATAGTAGTACAGAGTGGCACGAGGCCACAGAAAAGTTCACGACCTCTCCAGACTACATCAAGACATCCCAAGGGTGCAGCAACCTGGTTCTAGTACCCTCCCATACTACCTCGGGTGAGACTTTAGTCTGCGCTCCGTGGATTGTTGCCAAAAGGGCCGGTAGTGGGGTATTTGTTCTGCTAAAACACTTCTAAACTTGGGCCAGGCCCCAACAAGCCAACAAATGGTTTTGTTGCTAGGATTGAGATCTACCTAAGGGATGTCTAATGTTAGAATTTTGGAACCCTACGAAGAAAGAGAGTGAAGAGTGATTGGATTAGAAGTGGTACGAGTTTGTAGGTGGCCTTAGCACACCTGCGTGCAAACCAGAAGCTTAACATGGTGAATGCGATCAAGTTTCCTGTATTCAAAGGAGTGGGATGTGAAGATCCAGAACAATTTTCGTTTGTAGTAAGGGAAGTGTGGGAAGCGCACAAAGTTACAGACGATATCATTAAAAAGACTACCTTCGTAAGTGCACTACAGGATCGCATGCTGACCTGGTATATTAAGCACTATAGCGATCACCCCAATGCTAGAATAGTAGAGATCCAGGATGCATTGAACAAGGAGTTTAGCTGGCCAAAGTTAGAGATGCAGTCGATAATAGGATTCAAGCAGATCATGATGCTACCCAGTGAAACCCCTTGGGACCTAGATTAGAGACTGAAGAGTATGATTCGAGAAGCTAACATGATGTTAACAGATGCGCAACACCACGCATGGTTTGTGGCATCTTTAACGCCACATCTGAGGATAGTACTGACACAGCAGAAGATCTCGACCCAGGCTGAAGCATTAGAAATAGTGATGAGATTGCATGAGACTACAATACAAGATCGTGGGTTGGGAGTTCAACAGATCCACGTGCAAATACAAAACCTATGCTTGGAGATGCAAAGTTTGAAATAAGAGAAGGCACCCAGGCTAGAAGTGTGCGAAGAGGTGTGGTGCATAAAATGTAAAGGTCAGGGACACAATAAGGACCATTGTCCGATATTCACGAATTATGCGATAGGGTGGGACCAATGCCATTGCGACCAAAGGCACAAGTAGGGCCAAGCGTGGCACCCTCACTTTGGTGTATGACCTGTTAGGTGGGAGGAAAGCACACCATAGACAACTATCACCTACTCCATAAGTTTACCCAGATCCCCCAGCAGCTATTTTGCAATTTTTGTAGATTAGTGGGCCACGATGAATGAGTTTGCCAGAGTTATGAATTATTGATGGATCAAACACCTTCCTACAAGATGCAGACTAAGGTGCAAGGTCAAGATCTAGTTGCAACAATGGTGCACAGTGGATTCTAAGGGTGAGGACAAGGACAGGGAGGGATGGGGCCAGGAAGGAGCCACGGGTAGCTAATTTGTCACAACTATGGAGGACCAGGGTGTTAACACCCAGGTTGTTCCCTATGACTCCCGAGGGAATACGGCCGAGGTAACCACTAACCGACCTTTGGATTATAGATCCTAGCCTATCTATAATCAGAGAGGGCTCTCTCTTTAAGTTTCAGCTATGCTTTGTGAGTATCTTGGGCTAGTTTAAAGTTTCAGTTTCTTGTTTAAGACTTTGGTTGATGAAATTTTGTTGTAAGAAGGGCATGAAGAGTTCAGAAGATGCTAATCCATTGGGCATATGGAGTCAGAAAAATGAGATAGTTCTGGTGCCTGTGATGGAGAAAGTTTTACTGCAGGGCTATATGGCTATTGTTAATATAGTTTCCAATTTAGTGAGTGAAACAATGAGATATGGAGTTACCAACAGTGTGACATGAATTTGAACGACAATCCCTACTTAGTAGCATAAATGAATTACCAAATAGTGACCGTGAGGTATTCAGAGCTTATTGGAGCAATCAAGAATTCCAATTTAAACAGTTGAAAGCTTATGAAAACATTTATAGTGAAATTAGATTGAGATCAGGGTGTCTCCATGGACAAATCCTGAGCTATTCTTTTTCTTTCTTTCCTAGATTCAGACCAACATGTGAGAGGAATGAGTTAAAATAAATAACAGAGAAATTAACACAGATAGAGAAACACTTATTATATCAAATCATAGCACTAGAATCCTATAGCATTCAATGGTTCCAATCACAGCAAGCACCAGTAAGACTCAGTTCCTGTAAACTCCAAGCTTTATTAATCACATCCTTCTGAAGGTTACAGCAGAGTTCTCAGTTCTTCATAAGAGAAACAACTCAAAAAAAAGAATAATTACCAACCCCTTGGCAGTGTATGCGAGGGGGTATATATACAATAGGTCTTTACAAAATATCTCAATGCTGAGTCATTTGATACATTAACTATGCTCACCAACTTTTACAAATATCAGATAGGAAGTTATTGCTAGTTTGAGTGTAAGATAAATGGTCTTCAATGTTGTTAGGCCTCTTCTTGACCTTTGGAAGAGAGTGAGTCGGTTGAGAGTTTCTGATTTAATGTTGATTGATGTGAATGAAGTGTCTTTATGCTCTGTCATGCTGAAGCTTTTTTCTCGGCCCTGCTACCTGTAGTTGTCGTTGCTGTTCCTGGTGGCTGAATCTTCATGCTGAGGTGGCTCATTCCACCATGCTGTCATAGTATGTGTATCACACTTTCTGAAGGTGATGACTTATGTATTTTGATGACAAAATTCAGATGAAGCCTCTTGTTTATAATAACAATTGTATCATGGAGGCCCACCAACCCTGCGTAGGTAATTGATGCCTCAAAATTGCATCCATGGTCTCATCTGCCTCTGTGTACTTGTAGAAATTTGGAGGCGTTTCAAACAGATGGTTAATCTCATTCATAATAAAAAATAGATTTTCTATTCTATCATAGAGACTTTGACCAGATGCTCGCCCTATATCCTGGGAGCTGCTTGATCCTTGGCTGATCTGATTTGCAGAAAATGTGTTCACCCTCTTAGCATAAACTTCATGTGATAGAAGTTTTCCTGCGCTGTTGAGTAAGCTGGGGAGACCTCTGCCCTGCAATGCAGCAAACTTATCCATGAACCTATTTACCTCTGCTTGCATATCTTGGCTTCTTCTGTCCAATGTCTGTACCAGGATTTTCAGTGTGAGAACCCTCTTAACTAGCTGGATGGTCACTGTCCCGATGGTGATCCAAATTGCTACCAGCTGAGGGCTTGTCCTGTTATTTAGCACATTGATCAATCTGTTGGCTACCTCAGGCATACTGCCTAGAGATGCCCTTGCTCTATGCACTTCCCTTTGTGCTTTACCTATGAGCGCATTTTCTCATGTATGGTTTCAATATATTGCCATTGGTCCGTTATTGATTGGCCAATGTGGGTCCACAAAACTCTTCTGATCTCACCCACCACTTTGTCAAGGGTGAGCTCCTTCTCCAGCTCTTTGATTCTTTCCTTGAGAGTTTTTATTTCTCTCCCTTTCTCAGCCACATTCTGCTTTGATTTATCATATTTTTTATTTAATTTGGCCAATTCATCCTTGGCTCCATTTAGTTCTCTCATCTGGGCCTCTAGGGCCTGGACCTCATTTAACAATTTCTACATGTCCAAGACTGGAGCTTGCTCTGTAGAGGCTGCTACTTTTGATGTAGATGGTGTTGCTACTGATGTGGATGGTGTTGCTGTTGCTTCTGTGTGAGGAGGAGTGGTCTTTGGAGGCTCCTCAAGGTTAATAACCTGTGGAGGGGGCTGAGAAGTCTGACCTCCCTCTTTCTGCTGTAAGGCTACGTGTAGTGCAGCCTCAGTGTCCTCCAGCCTCCCTTATGTCTGCACAATTTTTTTGTGCAGTGCTACCAGTATTGTAGCTATTTCTTGTTCTTGTTTCTGTTGAGCAACCTCATCTGTTTGGGGATGAATGGTTGCTAGGAGCTTTAGTTTCTTTCTTAGGGCTGCCAGGTCCGCATCCCTCATCTTCAACAATGATTGTATTGCTTTGGGGTCCTTGGGGTCATGCCCCAGCTCTATAATTATGTCTTCCAAGTACTTGATCCTGTTGTCTTTGGCCAAGGAAGATGCCTTCTCCAACTCTAGTTGGGCAGCTGTATTATTTAGGTTGTTCTCTAGCCTTTTTGCCAACATTGTCTTGTCTGCCAATGTTGCATAGACCATTTCACCTGTTTGCTTATGGAGTTCTATTTGGTCCATCGGGTGAATGTCTTTTGCAAGGACCTCTAGGTTGGTTCTTATGTAATATGCAGCTGACTGTGGCTGCACCGTGGTGGGCCTGAAATGATTCATGGTCACTTTTCCTTCTGAAATGTCATAGGCTGCCATGAGCCTCTACTGATTTGTGGGGGCCATCTTCAACAGCTTATTGTAGATTTGGAGCCTGAGTGTCTCATTTCTTCTTTTGATATCAGTGAACTGTTGTTTGATGCTCCCCTCTGCTTTTCTTTGATGGCTTGAGGAGCTGACCTCTCCTCCAAGATTTCTCTCTGGTTCTTGCTGAAAGGAATTTGCAGATACCTCCATGCTTGGTGGGCCCATTATCACTGATTGCCCCATAAGCATCTCTTCTTCAGACAGGGGATTTAATCTTTTCCTTTTCTCCCCTTGATTAGTGGATGTTGTAAGGGGAGTCTCCTGCTCTCTGTCTCTCTTCTTTCCTTTTTCCACTTTTTGTGGAGTCTGGAGTACTGAAGTCTCCACTGTCTTCTCTTGCCCTGATGGTATGTTCTATTTGGCTTCTTGCTCAGTAGGTTCTGGGGCTTCAGCCATTTGTTCTTGCTGCATAGGCTGCCCCTCTTCTTGAGGCTCTTCTTGAGGCTCTTCTTGTTGTTTTTCTTTCTCTTCTTGTTGTTGGTCTAGTTGTTGCTCTACCTCCTTATCTATCTGCTGCTCCGTTTGTTGTTGTGCTCTAGGAGGTGATTGTTCCTGCTCCACCTCCTTTCCCTTGCCTTTATTAGTTTCTTGTTGGGAAACTCCGGCTACTTGCTGCTGGGCTGTGGATGATGAGGCAGCTACTCCAATTTTCCTTTGATACATAGAAGAAACCTGCCCACAAGATTCCAAGTCAGCCTCTTTCTCAAGTTTGCTTGTTTCTCTCCTGAGCATTTCTTCTTGACCAATTGGCTCTTCTAAGGTGCCTTCTTTCTAGCTTAGGGCATTGGCATACTTCTCAACATGGGGCACTTTCACGTGAACATAGCCCCCGAATTTATACTTTATTCTCCTAAGGGAAATGAAGTGATTGGGGTCATAAGGCACCCGCTTAAAACTGGTTTGAAATCTGAGGGTCTCTAGGATCCTATCAGCTTCCTTCCATCCTTCCTCCTTCTTATTGTACAAGAAGGGGCCCAGCTGATTCTTTACCTTCAGTTGCACCTTCTTGTTTTTGCTTTGGAAATGGACAAAGTCAGCATTTCCAAACTGCCTAAAATACTCTAGGGAAAAGAGTCTCATGGGGACATATTTTGGTAGCCTATAAGGATTTAGCTCACAGCCATATACTCTGATTACTGTATGGTGTTGGTAAAAGTACCAATCACCGATGCTGTATGCCTTTGAGAGCTGAAGGATTCTCTGCATTTCTTCTGTCAATCTTGGGGGAGGGGCACCCAACAACAAGGTCATAGCTGGATGAATGAATAGATCAATAAACTCACAGTAGGTGTAGGGTGAATGAGGCAGAAGATGGCAAACTGAAGTCCAAAACACCACTGACCTTGGGCGTCCCTGGGCATCTAGCTTCTTTAGAGGGACAAGGAAGGCACCAGGCTAATAGAATAAGAACAAATGATATATGTACCTGGTGCATTTGAATATCTTTTCCCTCTCCAGATTCATGAATTGCTCATGAATCTTATTGGCAATATAAGTAGCAAAGTCATATTGTACAGCAGGAGGCATCCCTGGGGAGAAAATGGACAGCATTGCTATGATGGTTTCATCTACATCCTCATATGTTCCATAACCTAGGATGTAACTGATCAAATATACCATCAATTTCCCCAGCTCATTGAGATATGGATATGGTATGGGAAGGGAAGCAGTCATAGATTGATAATCAGGCCGAATAAACAACTGGTTAACCCTGGAAATCTGATCCCTGGACAAGTTGCCCCCTTTTATTATCAGGTCCTGGAGGGAGAGAGGAGTAAGGGGCTCTGTAGTATGAAAATGCAGCATTTCATTGATAGTCTCAGGGGTGATATGGAATAGTACTGAGCCTGAGGGGCTGAGGACAGCTCTTTAGCCGGGATCATAACTTGACATGCATTGTTTTATCAAGTCTGGTAGCACATTAACTTGAGGGAGGTTGTAGGTGAGTATGTGAGAATCCCAAATTCCCAAGGTGTCAGTCCCACTGAGATGCTGGGCCTTGAATTCATTCATCAGCTGAATATTGAACTTAGCTGTCATGGGCATTGAGTCTAACAT